>VYZV01043779.1:62734-95035 GCA_013401275.1 Pandion haliaetus | reverse complement strand
CCACCGTCACTGACGGGCTCGGCCTGGGCCAGAGCCGGGTCCGACTCTTTGGAGCCGGGGGAGCTTCCAGCAGCTTCTCACAGGAGCCATCCCTGCTGCCCCCTGCTACCAAAAAAAAAACCCTGCACCACACAAACCCATGACAAGTTCCTACATTTGATGTGGATGGGGATTCTTTTTACTTTCTGATGGGTAGAAAAGTGATGCTTGCATGTCTGATTCAGTCATGCATGCCCAAGAAAAGTTAGCTTCACCTTGAAGATGTAGTGAAGTACAAAATCAGGCTAAGATAATGAGAGATACGAAGAGTCCATCATATGAGTTGAGTTTAAAAGAAAAGTTATTATTCCTGTCTGTACATATCACTGAAAGCACCAGCAAGGAGTAGAGTTATTGAGGATAAAAGGCAGTGTTAGGACAAAGATGTAAATTGGGTTTGGATGTAAATCAGGCTTGGATATATTCAGACTGGTGATTAGAAGAAAGCTGGGGGCTGACTCTGGAACAGCCTTTCAACAGAAAGGGGGTAAAAAATGAAATTAGTTCCAAGACGGGGCACAGTCAGTTTGTGAAAAGACGGTTGCCTGCAGAGATTGGTACCACAGGAAGGCCCCCACCTAGGTACGCACTTATGAGGTGCTTCACACCTGCTCCCTCTGCGGCTTCCTTCAGGCCTTCCCAAGGGCGATGCTGCTTCCTTTCCTTTCAGGATGGAATATGTTTCTCTGCAGACAGACCTCCAGAGACCTACCGAAAGCATCCGCAAAGAAGTGAAGGCAGAGGAAGCAAAACAGGCTGTAAAGCTTGCTGCTGGTTAGCGTTACGAGCCATTACCAGATGAAGAATTAGCTTGGGCAGGTACCTGGGAGTAGGAAACCTACATTAATCCTTCTACCTCAGAGCAAAGTGGTGGGAGGAGCTGGTTACATAATCCCTAACCATTTAAATAATTCAATACTTATTAAATACTTAAATCATTTAAGCAATTATTTCTGGACTGACTAATCCCCTCGTTTATTGCTCCTTGTGTAGACGATCTCAGAGTAACCACTACTGCAAATACCTGAACTTATAGTAGGTCAGATAACAGGAGTGCGGAACTAGGCACTGGATGGACAAAGAAACTATGTTGGTTTGGTATAAGCAGCTTTTTGGTAGGCGGGTTTTTTTTCACCGGCCTCAGCATTTATAAAACCTCAGACTACCACCACATTAAAGAGGAGAAAAAAAAAAAATAAAGAGCCTCCAGAAATCTTCAGTCTCGCTGTTTTCCTCAGCACTCGACAGATGAACAAAACACGAGAGGATACACGTTGGAAAGTGAACTAGTCAAAAGTATTATTGTATACATTGGCACAACACAAGCACATTTCAGAGAAGTGTAAGGTGACTTTAAGACATTTCTTTTCTCTTAGGAGGTCAGAAAACTGGGAGGAGACATTTCCGTATGCTCAAAGAGATCCTGTCTCACAGGCAGGAACAGTAAAAGTCTTCCTTACTAAACTGCCAGTAGAGATGGCAACTCTGATTCAAAAGAGTGACACCAGTCCTATAAAACTCTCTTTACCTCAGCTGTCAAACAGCCACCAGGCTCTTTAATGTCACTGGCAATCTCAGAAGAATCAGCCTAGTGACATTGGTTATAATGCTGTACTTTAGTGCCAAAGCCATCCAGCCAAAACCCAGTGTCCAGAGGGACAAAGATTTAGAGTTGACTGCACGGAGATCTTGTTAAATAATCTTAAAACATGAAAATATGAAATAAGAAAAAGTAATTTAAGTTTTCCATAAGGTGCATGGAAAAAAAAAAGGCACGTAAAGATTGTTTTAAATTATTTATGTAATTACTTGGCATACATGGGCAATCCACAAATATATTCTTTTCTCAAGAAAAATATATTTTGCCCATCACAGAAACACAAAATCTTGGGTTTGATAACCACTCTCTGTATTTTTCTCTGAAGAGTAGAGGAGGGATGGATCACAGCAGTAGCTGCAGAGTTTCAGAGGTCCAGCTTCACACCACCCAGCTAGAGAGAACTTAACAAAGAAGCCCCAGGTTCCACATGAATGAAGAGAGATCAGCAGAGAGCAATGCAGCCTCCCTAAAACACAGCCCCAGTAAATTAACATTCCTGAAATCTTGTTTGGAGAAAAAAAAAGAACAAAAAAAACCCTTATGATTTCTGTTCTATTCCCACTGGGGCCGTGTCATCTCATCATCAAGAATAACAATAAAATCAATTCATTATGTTCCATTGAAGGCAGCCTCAGGAGAGAGATCAAAGAATGAGAGGAAATGAAAGCTGACCGACTTTATCACCTTTGGAGTCAGGCCCAAAGATCTCAAATTAATTTAGATTGGTGGGGCAGTGCATAAAAGCTGGCAAGCCCTTTACCAGAGCAGAGCCTCTATACAAACCAGTGAAGCGCTGTCGTCTCCAGGGCTTTCCAATAAGCCAAACATTTTTATAAGTGCTAAGTACTTCTTCCTTTGGCCATTGCAAACTTATTATCAGAGGTGGGGGGGGAATACTTTCACGTTTTCCTCTTGAATTCTGCAGGGAGCCATCTCTCTCTCCTGAAAGACCCAGCAGTGACATTTCTGCATGAGAACCCTTCCCCAGTGGAGGCTGCTGGCCATCAGCCCTTCCCACCCCCAGCCCCAGCCCTTACCGGCCAGCCGCCCCAGGACAGCGTCCCCAGCCAGCCCCCGGGAACTGGGGGCTGCCCGCAGTGAATCGTTCTCTCTGCTCAAGAGAGCAAAGCAGTTCCCCGATGCTGTCAGTCACGGGGAGTTTGCCAGGGCTGCTGCAGCGCAGAAACTTTCTGGGAAGGGGCTGCGACCCGAGGGGGCTGCTCAGACGGGGAGCGGGCATCCCCCCGGCACTGGCTACAGCGGGCAGCACAAACCCTGACCCTTCCTTCATCCACACCAGGGCCACAACAGCTCCCAGAGCTCCCTCACCCCACTGCTTACTTCTGTCCCTTTCCTAGGAATTTGATTTCCGACGTTTGAGAACGGCCCGCTGAGCATTAGTTTCCCTTCTGGTCTTTCCTTGCAATGCCTTATTGTGTTTGATTTTCAAACCAGATCACCATTTCCTTTTCAGCCTTTGTTTTAACACCCAGGCCCTGGACTCCCAGACATGAGACTGGCTCTGTTCAACTGCCCTGCCTTATCCCAGGCCAAATTTCACAGCGTCCGTGGCAGCACATGCCAGCGAGAGAGAGCAAGATCCTGACAGACACCTTCCCTTCCCTCACCTCCTCGGCAAGCGGCTGCCTCCTGTTAGTCAGTGGATCCCATTAGCCCTGGTGACTCAGAGCTGTGTCATCTGCAGACGGGCACTGCCTTTTTCCCCTCCACTGCGTGCAACTCTTCAAATGGCGTGAAGGTATTAAGCATCTCTGGCCTGATTTCTTAGCAGCCAGCAATGTGGAGTCTGAGCCTACAAGGCCGGGGAATCTCCTTCAAAACGAGACATGCCTGATACCTCAACACCTTCTGCACAAGCCATGGGATGCTTTGAACTGTGTGTTTCAGAGAGAAGATGGGCTTTAAAGAGGCTTCCAGGTAGCCAGGCATTCCTCACCGTGTGATCAAGCCCCACCACCGAAACCGGGGCCCTATGAAAGGACTCTCTTTTCAGCTACTCGCTGAACATCCAACAAAAATTGAATTCCCTCATTCAGCCCCAGCTCTACATTCAGTAGGAGGTAAAACCTCATGAAAAAATTATATTTTATGGAACAGTTCCTGATCTTCCAACTTAACTACCACCTGAGGACTCCCACAAGGAGTCCCACAGGGACTGTATAAAGTTTGCAGATCCTACTGCATCAGCCAGTTTTGAAGGCTCAGCCCTGAAAGAAAGCTGCTCTGAAGAACTAAGAAAAGACACAGTTATTGCCATAAAAAAAATCTGCACTCTTTGCAAGCAGTTTGCAAACCACCACTTTCTTTTGCTACCCCCCTCACCATGTTGCCTCACTGGAGGGCAGCTAATATTAGTGGAAGGTCTCCTTGCCTGCTATTCCCAAAGCATGGTGGAAATGCATCATGAATAAACCTAGGCCTGAACCGTGTGCTCCGAAAAAAGAAACTGTCCCCAGTCCATCTCTTGATCCACAGGCATTCAAATTTGCATGCAAATAAAAAAACAAAACAAAAAAAGTTGAGATTTTTTTTTTTAACCATCTGACAGCTGTTCCTGGACTTGAATGCGAGGAGTCATTTGTCTCCGCGTAGCTCTTGATGGATAGATCCACATGATCAAAACCACTTTCAAAAGTACAGTGTAGTCAGGCTGCTGGCAAGCTCAGAGGACAGAAGGGAAGAGAGACAGAAGGACTTTTCAGCTGCTTTTCCTGGTGGTCAGTTCAGCTGAGTGTCAAAGTACAGCGATAGTCTAAAGAAGAGATGCTGTCACCGGCGCATGCCAGCCTCGCCTGTAAATAAATAAAAGGCATCATTTTCCTCTGCTATGAATCTGGCACTTTTCACCAACACTAAATTGATTTAAAACCTTCCAAAGGAAAAGCCTCAACGTTTAATTTCTCTGGCTAGCCTTAGATTCTTGGCCCTACTTTTATTTTCCATAACATCCAGTTTATTTCTTTTGACGCTTGTTATCTTTCAAAAATGCTATTGTAATTAGATCATGACACTCTACAACTATCTCTAAACTTAAATATTCCCTTTCATTTAAGACAGTTTATGTGTAAATTTCACAAGATTTTAACAATGTTATCTTGAAAGTACACAGTGTTCAGAGCCAGGTTGGAAGGAAAATAAACTCATAGAGAATAAAAAGCAATTCAAACTTCTGCCCAAAAACTCAAATTAAACTGTTTTGATCCTCCAGAAAAACTTACTTGATTTTATTTATTTTCCCATTCTTCTCTGCTTCCTCTGCAGAGGGAGTGAAATACTGAAATACCACGTGAAGAAAAGTATTTTTTACTGTATTTTCAGCTCAGTGAGGACTGAAAAATTAAAGAGAAAGCAGTGCGACCTGAAAGTAATCTCAGTTCTTTCACCTCAAGAAAGTTGTCTGATTAAGGGCCGTCATGTAAAACATTCTCTGAAATATGGATCTCTCCATTTCAAACTGCTGCGATGCCACAGACTCACCAAGGCTCACTTGCTGCTATGGCCAAATTCGTTGCCCCCCAAATTTCTTTGATTTCAGCCTCACATAGTTCACCATCAAATAGTTCTCTCTACCCTATTTTTCCAGAGTGGCTGTGGCCTAAAAGCAGAAGACTTTGCTTTCTTTTCCCAGTTCAAGTCATCTGCTGAGGAAACCTCTCCAAAAGCAAGCAAACTAAATAGCAGCTGGCTTTTGAAGATGAAAGTTTAATGCTCAGCCGCTGTTCATGCCCAAGTACACATAACTGCTTGGGAGTTTGTTGGCACCTCTCTCTAACTGCTGGCCACCAGCCTTGAGGGTCCCTTTCCACACCGGCATCCAGGGGTGTATCCATACCTTTCCCCCTGAGTTTCTGTATGGGCCAGAGACAGGTCCTGGCCTCGGCTTGGCAAAGCTGCATGACCAGTCACATAAAAACACCTTCAAGATGCTGAAGATGGGAGAAAAATTAATGCAGGGGGAGGAATTTCTGAGCTGCTCTCAAGCAAGGTCACAAGAAGAAGTGCCAGGAAAAAAACCATGCAAGAAAAAATATTGGAAAGTATTGGAACCAGCTCCAATGATATTCCCACTGCCTTTGCATACTACTGGCACCAAATTTCTGCAAACCAGTGCCCCCTGCAAACCAGAGAATGATGTTATGGATAGGGTTATACAGAGGTCCCAAGGCAGCAAGACAAGCGACCAAGTCCCAGAGGTGGTTCCTTTTGCCACAGACAAGTTATGGGGTCCAACCACAATCACCACAGACTATCTGACCTACCCGATCCCGCTGCTACACAACAGCCCACTGTGCTGGACAGGACTCAGAATTTATGTTCATGTTCTGGGTATATAATCCCTACCTAACCTGCCCAAACTGCCATCCAAATCACCGGCTTGCCGTGTAGGCTTGATTTCCCTGCAGTTTCAGACTTTCCACCCAGAGTCCCAACTCTCCCAACCCCACCCCACAACAAGGCATCTAGAAGTCAGCATTGCTAGAGTCCAAAAGGACACCAAGGACATTTCTTAACAGGCTAAGGAGGGAAGAGACCTTTCTTTACCATTGGTGCACTCAGCTTTAGGAGCCCAAACCAAGCTCCTGAGACTGTTAAAACTGCAGAGGGTTTAAGGCACTTAGCTTTAGAGCAATCGCCACAGAAATCTCTTGATTTGGTGATTTGTTTCATGTTGATTGGCAGGTTTCAAAGCAGATAAAGATAACTCCTTTTTTGGCACATTTTGCAGGGGAAAAGCAGCTTGCTTGGGCCTGCCTGTGAAAATGTCCTTCCCCCTTCAAAGCAGACTGCCTTTAACAGCCAGTCACTGGAGTTCATTGCCCAAACCTGGAGCTGTGCCTCTGAAATCACTTCTTCTCCCTCGGTCTCTGTATTCTCCCAGTTCGACAGGCATGTTCTGGAGAGCAGCCCTGCGATGAAGAGGCAATGAAAGCCCAGGAGGACTCACATGATCAGCATGAGCTCACCTCATCTCCCCACAGCCAAACACAGTGTCCCAGTGCTCCACACAGTGATCTCCAGTGGTTCCCACACAACAGCATGAAGAGCCACCAAGTCCATGGCTCGTTATCAGACACACTGCCTCGTGCTCATGTACTGGATGTCTTAAACCCATGGGAAATATTGATTCAGCCTGTACCTAATGTAAAACTTCTTAAGAGTAGGAAAAAAAAAAAAAAAAGTTAAATAAATCCTCAGGCATATTACCTAAGCATTATGAAAAATAGGCAGTTCTCTTTCAGGCAATTTTGGAGCCCTTTTCTGTGAGATTCAGGTTGCCCCAGGGCCAGCTGGCTTCAGAAATGAAGGATCAGTTCACAGTCCTTAGGATAAAGCTGTCTCTGAAATCCACAGGCGTTTTACCTCAAGGGTCAAAAGGAGTGACCATTACAAGGCTCTTCTGAAGGTCTCCCCCTTTAAGCCCTCTTTGTCTTAGTCCAGTCTAGTCCCTGGGAGTAAACACGTGGTAATAGCATTAATCCTGTTCTCTGTTGAACAGGTTTGTTTCCTTCCTCTGCTGATACCCAGTACAACTCCCAGCATCAACCCACCACTAGCAGGAAAGGTTGTGAATGAGCAGTAGTGCAAGAGGCTCCATCTCTTCTCGCCTTTTAGGGCACTGGGGTACACCTCAAAACACGGTCCCCCACCTCCCAGGTTGAGAACCCATCAGAGGGAATCCTAGCTCTTCTCTTACTTTTCCTCTTCTGCAAAACCAGTTCATATTGGGAGGAAACTCATCCAGGCTTCTCTCCCAGTATAAATCTTCACAACACTTTTGGGTGCTCTATGAGCAAGTCAGAGGGACTAATTAAATGGGTACCTATTCAACTAAGTGCAATTAAAATTTTTAAAAAAAGTGTGAAAACAATAGAAGTGCAAAGTTCCCAGGAATGAAATTGGCCTCTTTCTTCTACTGTTAGAAGAGTTAAAGGGGATGCCCTTTTCAATTAACTATGGTAATACAGCGACTATGTCCCAGGGCCAAAATGCTCCTTCAGTTTCCGCAAGTACAAGATGGAAAGAATTTCATGAGACATTATCAGAAAGAATTCACAGTGAGATAAACACTTACTTCTTCCATTTGTTTTCATTCAGACTTGACTTGTCACTAATAATTATGACAGAGGATGTGATAAATGTCCGCTCAACATTTGTAAGAACAATATGCTTTACCCAAACACGAGAACACACAGGAAAAAAAGGCTAATCATAAACTAATTATTTCTTTCACTAATCATTACTGTTCTGAGTCACTGTTTCTATGAATTGCCTCACTTTTTTCCTTCAGGAGTGAAGCAAAGGAATACTTCAACTTTGGTTTGTTCCTTACCTTGCATCTTTTTCTTTTCGTGTCCTTATGTATTTTATTTCTTCTTGTCAAGAATATGTTGATGTTCCAACAACTAAGTTTGAATTTTCCAGCCTTCATAAATCTATTTAATGGCTAAGAGCAGCTAAAATACCAAAATGCTAAACCTGACTCTGTTTTCATTCACATAAAACATGGCTCCTGGGAAGTTACATTCTTTTTATGGAGTTGGATGGAGCTTGAATGACAATTTAGACCTGTGCTTTACTCCTCTTTCACCTGCCACCTTTCCAGGGGGTGGAAAAGCTCTTCTGCCACAGAGATAAGACTTGTTCTTATTTTGGGCCCGTTTTGCTTTCATACTTCAGCAATAGGTGAAACATCTTGAGCAGACCACCTTCTTACCATTCCTGAATGAGAAATAAATATGATAGTTCCAAAATCTTGACACTCCCTCCTGCCAGGAAAATGAAAGTCACACCAACAGCCCTGGAGAGCAGGTACCACAGGTAGGAGAGAAAGGTGGTGAGGAAAATGACACAGGCTCTGTTGGAAGATTACAATTTTTGAACCAAATACATTTAGAAAAGTCAACGTTTCACTGAGTCAAACACTTCCTTCATGAACTGTTGAGGTTCTTTCATCAACAGGACTGCATAAAAGCAAAACTGAACAAACACTTTTGGGGTGTTGTAATTACGAAGAGAGTTTCACAGACACAGAATACCTGCGCTTCTTCTGGTACGTTCCGTAGAGCTACATGGACTCTCAAAGCCACCTCAATGCTGTCCAGAAATGGGACTGTGTATCATGCTGGACACCTTCAGGATTTTGTGCTGGCAAGTAAGGTTTCTGCATATCTTAGGATTTCATCTTAAAAGACAAATTCTAGATCCTGCAACTAACTGTGTAACTCCTATGGTACTGAGTACTCTCACCTTCTCCTGGCTTTCTAAAAAGTGCAGGATTCTCAGTGCTTGACAGTAGGCTCTCAGCAACCTGCTGGATTTAGCCCTTGATAGAAATGTGCTGTTTCTTAGGTAGGAAACTCATGTTTGTCATTAACATTCAAGAGATGTGAGAACTTCTGGATATTGTACGATCTCTGGGTAAAAGAAAAAAAAAAAAAACAACCAGCAACCACCAGCAGATGAGCCGGGGCAAAATTAACAAATTGCTCTTCAGAAGCTGCACAATCTGACAGTTACGTAGCAATTTTGAGTTATTGTCAACAACCCTATCTCCTTGGAGACTGGCTGACGCTGCAGAGAAATATTAGATGGGAAATTAAGGTTAACAAAGGGTTTCCTACTGTTGTTCCTAGTAATATAAGCACTTTACACATCAGTTCTAATTCTGTTGAACCGAGAAAAAGGAAATGGGAGAAGAAAAGTTAAACAAACAGGGACCTTCATTCTACAGCAGAATTAGCGAGCAGAAACCCCCATTAAAATTATAGTTAACCCATCCTCCATAGACTCATAGTGCAGCCTTACCTTGGCTGGCTTGTTCAGAGGCAATCCTGTAATTGCTTTAAAGTTCCATGATTTTGCTATTAACCCAAGTTCAATAGCTGTTTTTCAGCAAGGTCTTGTTTCTATTCAAGTCGAAACATGACATGGTAATGCCCTCAAAGACAGGACAAATTGTTTATCCAAAGCTGTCTCAGGCCAGATGCTGAGAGGCAATGGGCAAGCCTGACGCGGTGCCACTGATGCAGTGCTTCCTCAGCACTGCTCACCACCATGTACATCAAATGTTTCAGCTGAATGTGAACTCAAGGCTCTTGATAACAGCTGTGTTGTGTTCTGCTTTCCAGCAAGGCTCTGACATGAATCAAGTGAAAGACAAAAATTCCCATTTCACTTACATAGATGTATCAGCACTAATGAAAATATTTCAAGAGGTCTAGGAGTTCATTTCCAGTCAGAGCATGCCTTTTCTGCTGTTTTCCCGAAGTACTGCAATATTGCCATCTTGCACTGAGAAACCCTCAGGTGTTCAGAGATCATACTGCCAAATCCACATTAGCATGAGTGGTTATGGTTCTCCGTGTTCTCACATGCTTGGAAAAAAAGGTGGCTATTTTGAAGAAGCAGCAGCACAGCATGCCTGCTTAATGGATCTTTCATCAGGACCCCAAGAAGGAGTTAACATTTCCCAGGTCAGGCTCCTGTCTGAAGAGAAAAGGCTCTTGCCCTTCTCCTTGTTCATGTGGGGAAGAACGCATCCAACCTTGGACACTGAACTTTTCTATTGCACCGGGCCACATGGACCTCAAACATAATGTTTTAAGTTCTGTTCTCACTCAAAGACTCATGCCATCCTGAGAGTGCTCTTTGCTGCTTCCAGCTCTGCCTCACAGGGGTAAAAAGGGTTGCAGAAACTCAGGAGGGAGAAAAAAAAATATATTTATTTGCCTGTCTCTCTATGCATAGAAAACAGACTTGGCCTGTGCAGCCTCTGCCATCATGTGTGTAGCCACTGCTGCCATGTACTTTCCTGATCCTTTTTTTATTGCATTAGCCTTTCACTTCATCTTGCTTTTGGATTGAAAGCAATTTGGAAATGGACCCATCTATTTGTACAGTATAGCATATGCTGGGTAGAGAATTACACACCATGAGCTTTCAGATAATATCATCGTCATAGAATTCAAGATATCAGAAATCTGACATTTTGCAGAACTTTCCTTCCTTTTGAACAGTATAAGCCTGGTTTAAAAGAACTGTGACAGAGTGAAAACAATGCAGACTGGATAGCACAGAAATGACCTGCCAGTAGCAAGAGAGCTGATAAAATTCAGGAATTCTGGATCTGAAGGGCGAGTATGTATATATTGGCCAATATTTCCTCCAAACCCTTCCAAAGTGCCTCTGTCCCTGTCTATCTTCCTTACCTCTGGCTTAAGCTACGTCATGCTGCTCATCTACCAGTTCATGCTTCTGCATCCCAATGGTCCTAGTGTACATTCCAGACCATCTCCCTCCCTTCACTGTTTCCAGTTTCCCTTGTTCGGTCAGTCCCAGCCTCCCCTTTTCTTCAGCCACATATCTGACCCCAGTTGTCTTTCCATCCACCTCCCTCTTTGCTAGTTCGTTCGTCCACCTAAACTGAATTTCCCCCACTCAACCTCCCAACACTGTTTCCTCTCCCCTCTTGTCACTTTTACCTGCTGAGGTCCTTATTTTATCACCCCCATATTTGGATAAGACAGCTTTCTCCTCCATACGACTGCGGCACGAGGAAAAGATGATGAACAGGAGACCTGTTCTCCATCCTGTCCTCACCTCCAGCAGCTGCCCCCAGCTCAGCCCATGGCAGTTGAAGGCAGAGCCACAGGAGATGCTGCTCTCCAGCCCGCCAGAGACTCAGATGCTCTGCAGGGATGGAGCATGCACATGAGGACATTGCCAGGGCTGGAAGATGGCCAGCGAGGAAGATATCTTCAGAAGATTTGAACTCTCAAAAAACCCGCAAGTTTCCACCTCAACTTTGTGTAAAATGCAGATTTTGTGTGGCTTAGCAAGCCTGGAGAGATTTTCAGAGGGATGGAAAAGAGCCATCTTTGATAGAAAAGCAACCATTTCCTACTGTATCTTGAATCTCTGCTACAAAGCAGAGGGAAGCATGGAAATGACAGCATTAAAAAAAAGAAAAATCACTAAAGTGATAATAATTTTCTTTTAAATTTTTACTCTATCTTGAACTCTCCTTTGAGGGGAAAAAAAAAAAAGCCATTCTGGCCTCATTTGCCTATTACCACACACCACACTGAAAAATTTCAGCCTACATATTTGAGCCTTGAGAACGTGAGTAATAATTAAAAACGGAATACTGAGCTGCCAGGTATCACATGACTTTAATGATAATCAAAGCTACCAGCCCCATCTATAATCTCATCTTTAAAAGAATAGAAACGAACCAGCCATTTCTAACCTCTTTACGTTCACTACNCCCCCGCCACTCTTCTCCAGCTCCTCCCATCCCAGCCTGAGTACAGTGTGGAAAGACCAGTCGCAGCCTGGGGGTTATGATTGTTTTCTAGGACATGTACGCAGAAGATTTCACTACAGCTGGCTGTTTAATGCTATGGCACGTTGTACAATAACATAGTAATATTTTCAAGCAACTGTGTAATGCTCTATTCTTTCTAAATCAGTTAGAGATTCATTATCTAAATCCGTGTGAGAACACAGGAAGCTATGTTTCCCCAACTCCTGAAATATCTGCCTCAGGAAGGAAGGTATATTGTCTTTTTGATGCCTCTGTTTTGCTTGTAAGGTGGTTCTGTGTGCCTGTTTTGCAACAGCACTAGAAAAGCAAACCAATTCAAATCTCCTATGGAAATGACATGTTTGCTAGACACAGTTTGCATCCTTTTAACTCAAGGGTGACTGGATCTTGGGCATATCTTAAGCATTATCAAAACCTCTATGATCTGGGGAGCTTCGAAGTGCGATCTGTTTGAGCTGCAGTGGGAAATGAACAATATGAAAATGATTCCCTGCATTTCAATCACTTCATGTTTTTGTTTTGAGAAAGGGAAATATGCTTCCTGAAAGTCCTTCACTAAGTCCAGGACAAAAAAAGAAACCCCACTCTAATCTTCCCTTTTAGTGTGTGAAAAATAATATCTGCAGCAAGGGATGATTTTTATGCCCTCTGAAGGCATGAAAGCAGAGCTGAAATAATAATGATTACCCAGACTTCAATCTTCCTCGTTCTTTGCCTACTCCTACTCCAGGCACCAGGAATTTGAGCTGACTAATAAAACCTAAAGATATAGAGATTCAGCACAGTTAGGAAAGTAATACTAAGCAAGTGCAAGTCGCTGACATTCTAAATCTCAACCTGCAAGTGTAAATCATCAAAATATCTCTGTGACGGTTAACTTGGACTTAAAAAGAGGCTAGTTTTATAATGCTTCAAAATAGTTTCTGAAAATAATGCTCTTTTTCCTACTCTCTCTCTCGTTCCTCCCCTACCAACACAAGACACAGTTCAGAGAAGCATTTACACATGCACGTACAATGAGCAAGCACACCATTAGGTCCCACTGGCATCAGCTGGGAAGTGAATTTCGATTCGCACCAATCTATACTACCCTTTTGACTGCTTCTCTTCCAGAGTTGCAACCTAACTGACCTGCAGAAACCTCACTCTGATATGTCCACGTCCAGTCCCCGACCCGTCATGCCCACGCTTCAGTTTAGCTGCAGGAATAGACTCACAGGCTGCAGTAGGCTTTGGGTTAGACCGGGGAAGGTTGCTACTACAGACTACCAGGAATGCAAGCAGAGACAAGCGAGCTTTGAGAGAGTTGTCAGAAGAGGCTGGTAAGTCCCCTCTGGACATTGCTTTGGTCACTAAGGGAAGAGCAAGAGGGACAGACAAGTGCCCAAGGAGCAGGGCAGAGCAGGTAACTGAGGCCACTGAGGAGATGTTCCCTGCGACTCTTTTCCAAAGAGGGATGAGATCAGGAAAAAAAAAAAAAAAGTCAATAGTCAGAAACCATCTTTATACAAGGAAAAGGAGCACTGTGGGTCCTGAGCCATGCTGCAGCCTGCCATGCAGAGTAGCATTTATTCTTGTGGTGAGAACACAAGGCAGCTGTAAGCAACAGTTCAGCCTTGTGCTCACCAGTAATTCAGGAAATTTTAGCCTCACCACATCTACTGTTCTCATATTTATTGGTCTGGGAGAGTTGGCATGTTCTAGCAAGGCTAGTGGCAAAGGATAATACTTGAAAAAGGTGACAAAGGGGGTTTTCTTCTTGATCTCATAAAGGAATGTTTTTAGAATGGCAAGATGTTCCTTAAGTTTACAGGATACCTTCTCCCCCTACTACTCATTTGACTGGATAAACATTTCACAGCAACCAAAAAAAAAGCCTAGAAATAGCACCAAAAGGCTCTGGTAGTCCATACCACTCGTTATTCTCTCTCTCTTAGCTTACAAAGACAACTTGAATTTTTTTTTTTTAAATTTCACATATCCATCTTTATATGCAGTCAACATTTATACCAGTAGGCCAAACAGGAAAAAATTCTGAAAGGTTTAACATAGTGCTTTCAGGCCATGTATATTATCAGCTCATAAATCCTCCCCTCAACAACCTATGGTAAGAAACAAAGAACAAAAAAATGCTCTTAAAAGGCTGCTGAACAAGGTAGATAGAACACTTGTTCAGGACTCCTTAATGTGTTTTTTATATTCTCCCATGGATACATTTGTACTTTATAACTCACTTTCTCCACTGTCCAATTATCTACAGACAATTTAGTCTTGGGTGGATTATAATAGGTTCTGCTTCAGTTCAGCCGACAGAATCATAGATGATTGGTACAAGGCCAGCAGCGAAGGAGTAGCAGATTGCTGAAGTATTTTCAGGGTCACTTCTTAGTCTGAGCTTCCTACACTGTGGCCAAGCATATTGTAATCTTAGCTTTTTATGTTCAGCACATATCCAGGTCTGAGGTAGAAGTTTTTACTTCCCTGCTTATTTCAAACATCTCTGAGATATGAACAATTACCAACTCGCCTCTTGTGCAGGGTCCAGAAATAGCCTATCTTCCCACTCTTTGTCCTCCTAACATCGCTGTTTCTCTCATTTTTTTTCAAGACCAGCAGCTAAAGACAATGCTCTCTACTGACCAACTTATCTGACATACAATCAAGCATAAGAGCTTCATTTTGATTGTTTTATTTCAACCTTTTCACTTAGGAGGACCAGAACTTGGGGAAAAGGTCTCTTTAAGTGCTTTTTTAAATGACAAGTCCACACTCCACAGTTCAAGCAGTGTGATACTGTATGTGCCTGGGAATATACTGAAAGAGGGATAAATTGAATGTGTTGAGAGCTCAGTTATTACAGTGCATTAATACCACAGACCTTAACTTCTCTGTAATTCTCACATGCAGCTTCCTGTAATATTATAAAGTCCCTATTGTCTTGTACGGAACAGAGTCTGGTACTTTCCTCCTTTTTAAAATACACTTGACATTTATAATACCATCAAAAGCTTTGAGGTTTTCTGACAAAAGCTCTCAAAGCCTTGCTTCCTGTTCTGATCTACAGGCAGACATAAAATTCACAGCAGAGCAGCATGTGCACCAGCAAGCCCTCAGTTTCCGAAGGGTTTGTGTGTTTTAGGGTTTTTTTGCCATTTTGCCTCTCCCGACATGCACTATTAGCTGCTACTCTGTTTGAAAACCAGCATCAAGGTGGTCTTAAGCCCCTGTTTGAGCAAAGGTAGGCTTTCAAAGTACTAGCTGCCAGACACCGACACACTCTTCCAAGCAGATCCTTGGAGCCCCTGAATGACCTTTTCCATTGTCTGGTTTGCTTTTTCCATCATCTCTTCATCAGAGCTAAAATGTGCTGCTTTGGGATGTTGACGTGGCAGTCAACACTGTACATCGTGGGGCAGAAGTGACCCCGGCAGGTGGTGCAAGTCCTTATCCCAAACCAGGCGGATCTCCCTGCTAGACCTCGATCTTTCTGCCAAACTATAGGAATGGTCCGTCGGATTCATGCACACAACACAGGTCCAACTTCAGTGGCTGCCCTCCAGACTTGGAGTCCCCAGCTGGCAAGAGCACCCTGCTGCGAAGGTGTTCAGGGTGACATGAGCATTGGACCCTGCCAGCAGAGACATGCCTGGAGCCTCCCACGGAGAGCACCCAAGCTGTTCACAAACAGCTATCCTGGAGAGCAAATATTCCATTCCCTCCACAGGTTTCTCGACATTTCTGAATTTCCTATTGTTCCCAGAGAAATAACTCCTGGATTATAAACCTGCTTGGTGGAGTACCTCTCCCTAGAGCTAGGAATATGTTGATTCTGTGAATAATGGAAGGACCTTGGCAATAGCTTCCACCGGATAATATCCATTTCCTCCCACTAAACAACTCAATTTCCATCGTAAAATATCCTTAGAAGGATATTTTTCATTTAGATAGTTGTGCCGCCTCCAAGATCAACCAGTCAGACAGGTCTATAGGTTTACTCCTTTGCCTCCAAAATCTTTTTAGCCTGATAGATATAAACCAAAGGCACAGCTAAAAAGCCAATATCCACAACATCATTAAATCCTTTGCAAAGGATTTAACTTCAAGACAATAAACTAATGTAGCCAGTGGGCTAACATAAGCTTGGTTGGCTTTCACCATCTAGCTTCTGGCAGAGACTCTGCCAACCTTATTGGGACTGTTTACATTGTAGATGGCCTCTTAGTTATGCCTCCAAAAATCTAGCAGTATATCTTGGCCCACACCCTTTTTTTACAGCGAACAGCAATGCCTTTCAGTGCCTGTTCTGTGGTAATTAGTTCTGTTTTGCAGAAGTCTCTGGGCTGCAAACAGCTAAGGACACTCCAGTCATTCCTCTCAAGAGCTCATCCCCAGGTCCTAGGACAACCACCAAGCAGCTCTTCCACACCCCTAGTTGCCTGGGTGTTTGTTCCCATGGACCATTTCAGAGCCATGAGGAGTGTAGCAGCAGAGCCCATCATATCTGGTGGTCTGAGAGGTATGTCAGAAAAGAAAGCAGTGTGCTGTGATCCTTTGCATAATGGGCCACGGGGTGAAGGGTCAGTGTTCAAAGGGGCTGAAGAAGGTGGGCTACTCCCAGCATGCACATCAGCATCATAGCATTTTCCCCATATAAGACAAGACATCACATTGCAGTTGGCAAATCTGATGTGCCAGTGAAATACAAAGGGTGCCTACCATGGCCTCAGAGATCATTAGGATCAACAAACTACAATTTAGGAACCAT
Source organism: Pandion haliaetus (assembly GCA_013401275.1). Lineage (NCBI taxonomy): Eukaryota > Metazoa > Chordata > Aves > Accipitriformes > Pandionidae > Pandion > Pandion haliaetus. The sequence continues at coordinate 78,283 of VYZV01043779.1, read as the reverse complement.
TAACTTAGGCTTTAATAATACAGACAGTCCATACATCCCTTAAATTTTTATCAAAACTATTCACCTTTATGGAGCTGCAGACAAACAACAACTTTTCTTGAAATCACTGCTCCCATTCTAAAGCCTAGTTTCCAAGCTTCCCACCAAACACTTTCACATTACCAGAGGACGAAAACCCTTAACACTACAACTCTTGAGCAACAACAATGTTTGTGGAGTAAGATAATCAACAGGCCAAATGCCTATATTTCTGACTCCTTCATGCCATAACTTTGAGATCAGGCCACTCAGAATATTAGTGCTGTACTAGGCAAGGAACTAGGCAAGCTGAAGACAGAGGTGCATCAGGACTTCAAAACCCCTCAACACTGAAGGGTGGAAGAAAATTGGAAAAAGAGGAAGAGCATGGACAAATTGTAATGTAATGTACCCCAGGCTAAAGAGTAAATAACTAGGTCAACCCCATTCTATCAGTCTGATACGGACCCTAGTAAAATAACAAAGTGATTGACAAAAGGATTGAGAACAATGTAGAATTATATATTGTTAATGATAAATCAACATGGATTTATGAAAAATAAATCCTATCAAATTAAATTGATGTCCTAACATGGCACAGTTTTGCATAGCAGTAATAGGGGTGGTAGAACTACTTAACTATACATAAAGTATTTCAATGGGCACTAACATTTGGACCAGGAAGACAGAAGATGAAGAAATCAATAAAATGCAGGTTTAATCAAAACCAGTATTGTCAAAATGTCAATGGCAATAATCATCAAGCAACTGTCTTAAGGGATGCTCCATAGGCAGAGAATCCCCTCAGGCATCCATAACTCTGACAGCTCATGGGTCATGATTTGATAGCAAACTTGCAGTGCTGCACTTTGACCAAAACACAAATGCGATCTTTGGCTTTTTGAACAGACCTATACTAAATCCATGGTGAGAATCATATGACTGCTTCTGGTTCAGTGTACCCAGCTCTGAGGTCAAGGGGAACATTGGAAATCAGAGAGGAACTCAAAGAATGACTGAAGGGTTTTAAAGATGTGCCTTATGAAGAGTCCAGCCAATCACTCCAATTTGTTCCTCAAAGATGATTAAGAGAGGAAACGACAGCACTTTCCAAGGGAATAGAAATTCATTCACTCTATCAGAAAATGAGGACAAGATTCAAAGGCTGAAGGCAGAGGTTAGGCAACTGGTGCAGCATCTTCAGCAGGGTTGGTTACTTCAGACTCCCTTTATAGTCAACAGACAAAAATAGGGTCTTACAGGATGCAGTTCACGTACGCCCATTTTAGATGTCTAACTTTGGATGAGATACATCATAACCCAATAGTGCCTATACCTCTTCACTGACCAGAGGGAGACTCTGGCATGGAGGGAAACAAGCTTGAATCTAGATACCCCTTTTGTAGAGGGCTGAAGTTGGGAGGGAGAGACGCCACCTAGCCTAACTGGGAGTCAGATTCACTTTTGGCAGCACTAGGACAACGTACCAAGAGGCCGAGTAGATTTTCCTTCAGCAATGGCATCTAAATCAGGGTGAGAAGGTGCATTGCTTTTGTGACAAGTCCCATGGCCTGCATTATGCAGGTGGTCAGGCAGCACTGTTGCAGTGCTTCCTTCTGGCCTTCTATCAAGCTACGCTTGGCTAAATTTCTTGCAAGGCAGCTTGAATTCTTCGCATGAGCAATGCCATTTATTTACACCATCAGCCTTTGTTCACTGCCTATTGTCATGTAACAATGGCTATGCTATGCAGGGTTAAATAAACATTGTATGTGTGCTTGCGTACACATATGTAGATATATGTGTATAACACGCGTGTGTATGTATACACACACAGAGTTTTTACATTTATGCCTGGATCTTGATCAGCAATGAGCAAGCTAGGGATACCTGCTCACTCCAGTACGCGTGGATCTAGGCTGTTGGTGTCTTTCTTCACCAAGCAGCCCCTTGCTGTAGAACAGTAGCAGTTTCCACTTAGACACTCGCAGTGGTGGAGAGTCACCGGTTTGTGACATACAGTGTAAAAGAAAAAAAAAAAAAAAAAAAAAAGGCAAGGTTTGTTGATGCTGTTTTTTGATCCCCTGTGAAGCAGCGACCATGTTCCTCAACCCAGGCTGGCAGGAACAGCAGCAGAAACATATCAGAAAAAGACCATTTAAATTGTTTTGCAAGCACTGTCAGTTTAGGCTCAGTAACTAGACATAAGGCCTTATCAGCATTTCTTCTTGGTTTGTCCATGCTCCTGGTAAAATCTGAGATTTTTAAAGAAGATACCTCCAAAGGCCAGCCTAGCATCTCTCATGACAACATTCACAGCACTTGCTTGTTTTTCTGCTCTTCAGGTTCTGCCTTGGCGCGAGGCAGAGGCCGAATGAAAAGCAGGAGTTAGCTAGGCCAGTTCACATCTTGTGTTGCAACTTTGTGGGAGGGAACGCTTGCTCTTGCTATTGTAAATTAGGGAGAATAATTCCCTCATCTCTGGCTGGGGTGGAGCTGCCACAGGATTGCACACCTTTGCTTTCTGAAACCCAGCCAAAGGCTCTTACAGTTCCATGTGTGACCAAGAAGCAAACAATCAGCTTAACCTGTCCGTGCTGGCTTGGGTCTGGGACTCTCAAGGTCCTGGCAGCCCTAGGAACAAAGAGAATAAGGCAATGGGAAAAGAAATAGAAAGCAACATGGCTATTTTCAAACTATCAAGTGAAATCTGTTCTTCAGTACAGCACATAGGTCAGATCTGTTGGGTCACTGTTACACCAGATCAGAACAGCTGCCTAACAAGAATCCAATCCACTGACAAATGGTTGAGCCACCACAGGGAGAGAGGATAGTGTTACTAAGAAAAGTTGCTCAGAACAGAGGACGTCTGGTCGCTTTCTGTAGTACCAGGTGACCAAAAAAAAATAGCTTATTGCAAGCTGAGGAGTTTTTCAGGCACTTTCCCCCCCCCCCCCCGTGTTTTCTCTGAGCCCAAAACTCCAAGTTAGCTCAAACACCTGCTGCGTTTATCAGCTCAGTTCTTCGGAAATATCAGGGAATGGCCAAAGGGCTCCTTCAGTTCTCCTCTGCAAGGCTCTTGTACACACAGACCTCCTCTCTACTGTGTGCACGAAGGTGAGACCGAAGTTCTAGCCTAAGTAAGCAGCCTGTGTAGGAACAACATATAGACATACATATATGTATTTTCATCTGAAGAACTCAAAATATTTAGAAACTGTCATTAACTAAGCTCCTAAAATCTCCTGCGAAATAGGTATGTAGCCTAATGGCTTTGGGGATGTGGTGTAGAAGCTCTGGAGTAATTTGGTTTGGTTTTTTTTTTAACTTTTACCAGCCCAATTCAGCTGAGAGTGAGACGGCTGGAAGCTAAACAAATGCTGAACCTGAGACCTTAAAACTGGAACACATTTGTGGATTTAGCAGCTTAAATTTTCCAACAAATGCAGTTTTATAGCATGAAGTCTCCAAAGCTGAACATCTCAGGCCTAAAGACATAGGGCTTAACCTATGCTTAAAGGTCCCTCAGCACCTGATAGACTTCACAGCTGCTGAATTTTATTGCTAGCACCAGACAGTTCAAACTGAGGACATCAGCCAGTTTAATAAAAGCACAGCAAAATATCTCAACAGTGACCTATTCCAAGTATCATGTGTTATGGGCATGCTCATGCCTTATCACAAAGTCATGTTTGAACAGGTCGTTAGACTGGAAACTGCAGCTTGCTACACCTGGTTGCAGAGCACTTGATCATTGCAAGAAGCAGCTCTCTGAAAGTGAAGTCCACTGCACACCAACCCCAGGCTCCAAAAAAACAGTAATGACACTGCACAGACTAAAGACGGGATGGAGGAGGAAAAAGCCTCAGCCTTCTCCTCCAAACAGACCTTTCTCTCCAGAAGAATTATGTGGAGCTGGGAGTAAATTTGAGCATCGGACTATGTACAGCTAGCTGTATTTCGCCATGTCTAAAAGTAAAGGGCCTCCTAGAAATCCTTCTATACTGCAAAGTATGCATATGTTGGTTTCTGCTAGTTTCTCTAGGGGGTTACACTGTGGGCCAGAGCTGCCAGAGGGTGGGAGAGCGGGTGGAGAGGGCATGTCAATTGTCGTGAATTCTCTCAAACAAATAGGAATGTGGTGGCTGGCACCATAAATGGGGCTAGACTTCTTAGACCAGCATTGGAAGAACAAGCTCTGGGGAGTTTCCATGCCAGGAGTAAGTTTAGACCCCCAAGTCAGACAGGGCTGACAGCATTCGTTGGAAAGTTTAAGCTGCTAAAGCCACAGCTGTGTTCCAGTTTTAAGGCTTCAGCTTCAGCATTTGTTTAGCTTCCAGCCAGCTCACTCTCGACTGAAACAGGTTGGTAAAAGGATAAAAAGAAGGAATTACTCCAAAGCTTCTAGACCAGGAGCACTGTTGGGAGTTCTCTTAATCAAATGGATCTGGCTTTGCAGAGGAAAAAAAAAAAGGTAGCTGGCATGGGTGAAGCAATATTTAAAGCACAGTCCTTCAGGACTTTCACAAAAGTGAAAGCTTCCTTGTCTGGCCAGTGCTTTCGGTCACTTGTGTTCACAAGCACAGTCACTGGCGTAGGACTCGGCAGCTGCCTTTTAGGCTGGATAGTAATGCCTGGGTTTCCCTGTGCCTTGCTGTGGAGGAAGTGCCGACCTAGCATAGCTCCATCTCTTAGCCACAGCTGCTGTTCTCCAACTCCATAATTCCCAAGACCTCTTTTCTGGCAAGTTATTTTTTGGCTGAATCAGCTCCCTGAGCCGGTTCCCTGAGCGGCTGCCCTGCGTGGTCAGCAAAAGGGCCAGGACAAGTATCCGGAGTCTCTTGGGCTCTGCAGTCACTAACGCGTGGAGCCACAGACGGTGCTGGGTTTGGCTGGAGCTGAAAGGTGTGTCTCCGCTCTTTGGTTTTGCAGGTGAGTGCCAGTTCGCACAGACCGCTAATAGCCCCATCCCAAAACTCAGCACTTGGCTACATGAATCCCATTTCCAGTTCCCCTAAAGACAGGCAGAAAACCAGCCCCACACACGGCCCTGACAAGAGGCCTCTGGGGTGTGTGTGCACCCACCGTTTTCTTGAGACTGTCTACCTAGACACCACAAATTCATCTGCTTCACCCTGATCCTGTGAGCAAGCAGGTGATAGATTAGAAGCTGCTACAGCAAGCAAAGATGTATTTAGCAAAATCTGAGAACAGATTTGATGTCTTGGAAACAAAACCCAAGATATATCCCCACTCACAGCCCTAGAGATTTAGGCAACATTTTGTCTTTCAAAGACCGCTTTCAGTTCTGAATAATCTCCATTTCCATTGCCATCTGCCTCATTTCGATTCCACAGGTACTACGCTTGCACTGAGAATGGCTCTACCTGGTGTCAGACTCTTCCAGCGATTGGCGATATGTTCACTTTCTTGGTTCACACGTGATCGGCCACACAAATGCCATTAATGACTCCTCCAGGAGCTGGGAGTCCATGCTCCCTAGCAGCCTTGTGGCCAAACACTCTCCATGTGTAGTCTACACTATTCATTTTATACAGGACTGTTAATACAGTCCATAATGCTATACAGTTATCCATTCACCTATGAATACCTCCATTAAGCTCATTGTTTAGGGTACGTTATCAGCTTTGGCATAAAGAGCATACACTGCCATGTGGGACACACTGGCTGAGAAGCTGCTTTGCCTGGAGGTGTGACTGGGATCATCCTAGCCCAGCAATTTTTGCTGACTTCTGCACCACAGAGCAGGGGCATCTTGCCCAGCCACTGGTTTGAACACCTGGTAACTCTCCCCAGCTCTCTTTCTTCTGCACTGACCAGCAACTGAGTCTGCTCTTCCCCATCTCTTTCTCCATCTGGCTCTTACCTCTCCTCCCAATCCCATTTCATTTACCTCCACTCCTTTCAGCAACTCACGTCCTTTTGGTTTTCTTTCCCCTTAGCTTCTCTCTTGCTAAACGCATCAAAATCAAATATGAAAAACTTAGATCATAACAGTGGTTGCCAGCATGCTACTCAATCCATTTCTTTGTTTTGCCTTTTCCCACCCTGCTTCCCTTTTCACAACAAAGACTATAAAGGCTGCAAATCAGCAATGATTTCCTGGAGTAGGTTTTTCCAACACCCAGCCCAGTGGGGCCCATTCTGCCATATACAATGTTGATAAGTAGCAGTATAAATCTCTTCAAAGAGGGGAGGACCATAGGAGCATGGATAAAACCAGGTACCCAGAAGCCTAGCACCCCTTGATTTCCATCATCCGTCAAGGCCTATGTTTATATCTGCACTCCACATTATTGAAGGATTTCTTTCGGACTGTGTCATACTAACAGCGAGTCGACTATTACCCCGCACATACGTAATGACTAAGATGTCCCTTGTTCAAATACATAGCTAAAACGTGTTTCAGTATTGTCTGTAATCCAAAAGAGCATAAAGGAATACAGATGGGGTTTTTTAAATTTAAATTCACTGATCAGAGACATGTTTTTGCCTTGTCTTGAGAAAAATAAGTCAAAAATCCCCCCCCACCTTCTCACAAAACCTGTTCCTACCAATATATCAGAACCCATTCTCATCTGAGCCAGAAGCAAATAATTTCCAAATATGGTAAATGCATCTTGACCTTAAAAATCACACTTTTAAAGTTTTAAAACAGGAGTCCCCTAAAAAATGAGGGTCTCCTGGAGAAGTGGGTCATTTTTTCAACAGATAGAGAGCGTCCCAAGTAAACGCAGCTGCTGTCTTCCCACGGTTTCCAGCGCCACTGAAGTTAGAGGCTGCTCTCGCCGCTGCTGAGCATGATGTATTATCGTATCTGCAACACCGGAGTCTCTACGCACCTGAGCACGCAGAATCAGGGACTATCCTACCTACTGCCTTTGATGAGTGCTTTCTAACTGGGTGAACTAAATCCTTAAAAAGCAAACAGAGAATCCATGCCATCGTGTGCCCTGCAAGGATCGCTCCCTTCCTGCAGCCGTCGGCAGACGGCTGATCCCGAGCACTTCATTACCTGAGCGGAGCAGCCTTCGGAGCCGGGGCGGCCAAGGCTCTGGCAGAGGGCTAGGCAAGCCTTCGTTTGCCAGGGTTCATGCTCTCCCCTCGCACCGTGGGTAGGAGTCACATTCCGGCAATTAGCACGGCAGGACCAGAACCGCAGAGCGAGCAGGCCTGCCTGACGGAGACCCCGCGCCAGCAGATCTGCCAGCTGGATTTCATCCCCTCGGCTGCCAGAAACGGCTTTGTATCATCACTCAGTTAACTAATGCGCAAAAGGCAACTGTAACGTTGGTATGCAGTTGCCTCTTAAATTACAAAATTATGAGGCCTTCCTCAGTCAAATTATGAGGACGCACAGAAACGTGGTGAATAAGGGAGCTGTCACAGTCAGCTGGGTCCCGGGTTCCCTTTACATGACCAAAGGCGCAAAAAGTCGTAACTTCTGCTTGACAGAAGCTACCACTTCTCCAAAGAGCTGCAGTAACTTACTGCATAACCACCACCAGACATTGCACGTGAGGAAAAAAGAGAAAAAAGTTGATACAAACCACCTCCAAATTAAGTTTATTCAGAGGGAGTAGGCTCACATGTTTCACTTTGCATTTGCAACAGCCTCAGAGTATCTGCACAGCTTCTGGAGTGGGTGGCAGAGAGCTTCCTGAAGCTCTCAGAATGACCTCAACACATCTTAATGTTGCTAATGGCTAACGCAGTCAAAACAGGGTTCAGGACAAACTAGGAAACTTTGGGGAGAGACACAGCAGCCTTCCAAATGAGTCATGCAAAACCATTGCTTACTACAAATGGTCAGTTGCAAGTTTTTTTCAGAAGCAGAAATATCTTCTTCATCTTTGGAAAGTGCTTCACACCTTGTGAACACTACTAATAAAACCGAGCAAAAGAGAAGCTGCTAAATAATGACAGATGCCAATATAAACAGGAAGGAGCCCTGGATGCTCGGTCTCTGATATTGCACCCATGATTTGGGTGTCACTGAGCCACTGCCAAACCTATCACCAAGGAGAAGGTGGGTGGGAAAAGACAGGGAAGAGGGAATGGATCTGCTAGATAGTGAAACCTAACCAGTTGGTTCTCTATTATTCAATTTGAAATACATTTAAAAGTCCAGGTTTCGGTCAGTTGAGGTGCCGAGCATTAAGTTAATTTAAACAACTCACAGGTTGCATTTATGGAGGTTTAGATACCTCCATTTTCTTTTAATGGTGGAAATTTAGGGAAAATAACCACCCGCTCTTGTAGGGCAACATACAGAGGTGACAGCTTTCTTAAAAATTCTTTTTGAATGTTTTGAGAAGAGTCAGCATTGATCAGACATCACATTTCAAAGCTTCACAGAGGAAGCAACTTTGGACGCAGATCTAAGGAAAGCAAGCTATGTTTGCAATGCATATGGTAGTCCATTAGCATTGTATTTTCAACTCTGGAGTGAAGTCTGTGATTTCCTGCAGGTTGACTGGAAAGCTACAGCATAAATTCACTCTCACCCAGTATTTATAGCTGCTGGCGTTCAAGACTCAGTTGTGATGTCTCCTCAGTGTCTCTTCACATGAAGGTCAATAATAGGCTGTCTCAGCTACAGGCAGGATAACAGGCCTTACCTTTCCTTCATCTTTAGTCCAGCATTTCTCAATCCGTTACGGTGAGTTAACAAGCCCGGTGTCATTCTGTTAACATACAAAGGAAAGAGCTCAAACCATGGATCCGGCAAGAAAACGCTGTTCTGTCCTCCACTAGAACTCCATTCTACACCATTAAAATATTTAGAAAGAGATAAAACTGCATATTTCACACACATTTCTCTTCTGGCTGACCTCAGCTGTCAGCACTGGAGAAGCTGCTCCCACTGACACACCATTACTTCTAGACCGGTTCTGCTAGGCTCACTGTCCAGTATCACTGTTGACTATCTTCGAAAGGCTTTCTCATACCCACATGAATGGCTTTAATCCCTTACCTGCCAACAAAAGCAAAAAGAAGTAGTGCTTTAGTCATCGTGTGGAAGGGAGGCTGGGATTGGTAACACTATCTCATCCCTGCCCTGAGCACAGCCTCCATAGAGCTGCTAGGGAAGAGCTGCTTGCAAGGGATTTTTTGTTTCTCCTTGCTCTGTCTTCCTTGTGCGCTTTTTTCTGCCCTAAAAGCTTACAGATCTAACCAGGTATTTTTCATTTGTTCCAACACAGCTTACTCGGGCGAGAACATAACCTCAGCTGAGGCTTCCCAGTGAAAGCTATCAAGTAAGACTCACAAAACAGGGACAGCCAGTCCACGACCACTGACAGAGGACTGGAAAAGGACACACGGATGTTTGAAACCTCCTCACAGAAGGGTATTGGGCAGCTGTTGCTGGCTGTACCTATTCCCAGCACAACTACATATCTGAAGACACCCTTGTAAGGTCAAATGAAAGGCTCATTTACGCCAGTGTCCGGTCTCTGATAGTGGCCAGCAGCGGATGCGTAGGAGAAAAGAGCATAAGGAACAGACCACAGACTGAGTAATCCCTTCCCTGGTACATGCTCCAAGCTTCCAGCAACTGGCCGTTTAGAGACTTCCTGAGATAGAGGCCACATCCGGACCATTGTATTTAACAGCCACCGATGGACCTATCTTCTATTAATTTGTATAATTCTTTTTTGAATCCATTTATACTTTTGGCCTCCACAACATCCCATGGCAACGAGTTCCAAATTTTAATTATGTACTGTGTGAAAAAGTACTGCCTCTTGTTTGTTTTAAACCTGCTGCCTGATCATTTCATTGAGTGCCCTCAACTGAGTCACGAGAAATACTGATTAATCATTTCCTATTCACCTTCTCCACAGCATCCACAATTTTACAAACCTCTGCCACCTCACTCATCTATACCCACCCTCACTCATCCCTTTTTCTATTTAGTCTCTGCTCCTGGCTCTTTGTAGCCCTGCAATACACTCTTTAAAAACCAAACGGCATGAAGTAGTTACGATATAGGTGCATTTTGCACGTAAGCAGTAGCACAACAGGTTTCCCATCCTCTTCTCCGACTCTTATTTCTACTGTGTCTTTGTCCATGGGCAATTGTGAGCTGAGACTTGCAAGAAATCCTTCCAACCAGTCCAAGATCTTTCTCACGGTGGTAGCACCTCATCCATTAATGCATCCATATGCGCTAGACTCACTTTTCCCTTCTCCCCTGTGCATTATTTTACATTTATCAACACTTAATCACATCTGCTGGTTTATCAGCTTCTCACAAAATATCCTGAAACCCTTCCACAGCTCCTGGCACAGCCTGACATTTCACCATCCTGTCTAACAACGCACTCAGTGATTTAGGTCATCAATCGCTCCTGCTGATGGTTGTTCAGACTCATTGAACAGTACAGGTCCTGGAGGGAAGGCAGTGGCAGCTTCCCTAGCTTGGAAAAGCCAAGTACTACTCGCACTCAGATGGCCAACCTTTCAAGGCAGTGAGGCACTGAGAGGACCTCCATTACATCCCAGTTGTCTCAGGAACTTCAATGAGGAAAATTTCTGAAGCCACTGAAAATCCAAACAGGTTACACTGGTCACCAATGTCCCCACGCTTGCTGACTTAGCCACACTGGTGAAGCACAACTCCCTCCAGGAGGAACACGGCCACTGTTCCCCCCATCGCTCCACTCTGTTACTGAGTCTGTTACACATTCTGTGAAGTTCGCCTGCGTGGAAGTCAAACCCAGCTCCTCCGATCATGCTAGGACCCCTTGCAAAGACCAGCATCACCTTTTTTTTTTTACTTAATTTGTCTGGCACTCAGTCCTATTTAAGCAATGGGTCTCCCAGCAGTTATACTGGAGTCCAGCATATTCAATACAATTATATTGAATATATTATTTAATGTTATTTCTGAAGTAAATACTAGCCCCATCCCTCTGGCATGCTGCTCAGTCACCAGCAGGCTCTTGGCTTGCTGTACCTACCACACCAGGACCACTGAGATGAAGACAGCCAGCTGCTCAAGGAGTCTGTGGGCAGGAGGGCTGCACTTCTTATTTTATGCCAAAAATAAACTTCCACATGCATGGACTTACACCAGCAGCTTTTGCCTGCAGCAGAATGAGACATCGGGGCTGCGGAAACCCTGCTAAGAAACCCGTCCTGTGAAAGCCTTGCCTTGCAGACCAAGAAGGCTCAGTGCAGGGTTAGAGGGCACCGAGGCAGGGTGGGAGAGGGCCAGCGGTGGAGCAGCTGCACGGCCCCAAGACAAGCCCCTTCCCCAGGACTTCCCCTGCCACCTCCAGGATATTTTCACTTCAGAAGGCCCCCAGCAGCAGAGCCACAGGCAAACAAAACTTCCCACCTCAAAGGGCTCCTGGAGTCATCCATGGAGTGAATCAACTTTGGCTTTGGGGCTCATTTGGGCGTTAATTTGAGAAGTCTGTTGTATCTGCTGAGGGAGGAGGAAGAGGCAACGAACTTCCTTAGCACAGCTCAGCCATCGCTGTTGGGGCTGGAAGAAGGACCCAGGGCTTTACCTAGCCCAACTCCTCCGAGCAGGGTGGAAAGGTATAGGGAAAAAAAAAAAAAAAAAGTCCCCAAACGGTAACACTCCTCTCCAGTGCTGTAAATTGATGGGGTGAGGGGGGAACAAAGGGAGGAGCACGAAGCGGTAACTTATTGGGACTCCTGAAATGAAACTCCAGTTCTCACAGGGTTTAACAGCTTGTCACTTGTTTTTGAAAACAAGTGAAAGTTTTGTCGTCAAAAAGACCCAAGCAACAAATCAGGCTAGGACGCGGTGCCGTCTGTGGCTGCTCCTAGACACAGCTTCAAAGTCCAACAGAAGGGAAGCTCTTTTTTTTTGCTACATTGAGCCCTTCCCCCAGAGAAATCCAGCCTCCTTTGCCCTTCGAAGCAACCACTTGCCCTGCTTCGTCATCCCAGAAACAGCTCGTTATACCTGCAGAATTTCTCATCCCCTCTCCCCTTCCAATGCACATACGTGCACTTCTGTAATGGGCTTTTCCATGAACCCCTCTGACTTCAGCAAAATTGAAGTTGACTGAATATTTCAGAAACAATTTAGACGTTCCTGCTGAACTCCACAGTTCCCTGGAAACCCAGCAAAGCTCTTGTGCAAGCTCTGGGCAGTTGCCTGCTCAGGTAGTGTCACTCCAGGGCCCCGCGAAGGAAATGCAACCACTTGGAAAGGCCTCTTCATTTAAGGATGGCATGAGCAACTACAGATGAGCATACAGCAAGGACATAAAATGGTGAGGTTCCAAGTTATGAACAAGCTCCTTGTCAGATTCTTCACTCCACAGCCCTATTATACCCATCAGAAGCTTCCTGCAGTGCTCCTCCAGTTGTACTGCATAAAGCCCTCATCCCTTTTCCCATCATCATCTCGGTGATAAACACCCACGCAAGAAGTTTACTCGCAAAAAATACATGCAAAATTTCTGAATGCCCCAGGGTCCAACAGCAAGTAGAAAAACATAAAATAAAATAAGATGGGGGGGCTGCCCCTGCCGCCTCATTTTAGCTATCATTTTGGCACATGCCAGAACATTACCCCAGGAGAAACATCACCAGGTAACAAACAGGGATTTGCATGCAATTCCAGCAGTGGGCATGACCACAGGCACTGCTCAGTGCAAGTTTTTCCTTCTCAGGCTCTTCACAAAACCCATCTTTGCATACCAGCTGCGCGATAAATGGCTGCAACATCTAATGCTATTTGTACTTCTAATTGGATTATCAATTGGCGTGACATAATAGCTGAAGTTTCTGTACAAAAACATGTTTATTACATTGATGCAGAACTGACTCAGAGCACAAGGATGCTTTGAGGTTTCTGTGCTCGATCAGCAGATTCAAATCCCGCGTTGCCAGATTGGCATAAGTTGCTAGCCAGTCCCTTCCCAAGAGACAAGCTTTGACTCTCTCCTGACAGCAGTAACTAGTCACGTGCCAATTAGATGCGCATCCTTTCCAACAACGGCTTCGCGAACACCCAAAGAGAGTACCTTTGGATATTACAACCCTCCCATTCCAGAAGTCAGGCTTTTTAAAACATCGGTGAAGATATCCTCAGCTTCCCCCAACGGGCAAAAACCCTTCCAAAACATACGCTGAAGGAAAAAGGGCAAAGCTAAAATAAAGATGGAACTGCAAAGTACAAGGGGAAATTATTTTTTAAGTATCTTTAAATATTTCTGTGTGCCATGTGTTCTTTCATGCTCTTTAGGTCTACCTCTGCTCACTTTCAGAGCAAACTGGCATTTTTGCCAGCAATTCATTTGAAGCCTGCTCTCTGCCACCCCTCTCCCTCCCCACCTGCAGGCAAGCAGGGACCTGGGCCTCCAAGACTACCGTGGTGTGGGTGTTATTGGCTGCCTGTTTTGGCAGCCTCTCCTCCTTTCTTCCAGCTCTGTTTTGAAACACAGTCTAAATTTAAAAAAAAAAAAAAAAATTAAGACTTTCCTGCTCTCTCTACTCACATCAGCGCTCCTGCTGCCACAGCGTAAAGCACGGCTGCGAAAGGAGCAGCACCACACACGTTGGCCGATATAGCCCAAACGCTCGGCAAGGAAAAGTCTTACTCCGAGAAAAGGTACGTACTGCAGGAAGGCAGGAGGGGCACAGGAAGGCAAGAGGCGAAAACGAGGGAAAAGAGGGCCCAGAGGACTTTGTGAACGGAACGGTCTCGCTTTAACAGAGGGAGCGGAGGGAAGAGAAAATGTCTCTCCAGAGCTGGCTCTCTCCCGCATTTAATAGCATTAGGATCTAACATGTAATTTGGACTAACAGACTAATTCTTTCCTGCAGCCTGATGGATGTTAGCATCCTATTTTTTTTTCTTCTTTAACAACGTATTACATAACATTCTGATACACTAATTACCGTCTCATGTCATAGCAATTTTATTAAGAGCTCATACTTACAAATACCCATTCTGAAAGGACTTCAGGACTTTCTTGTCGTTTTCTCTGAACTAGGCTTGTTGAAGCACCGGCAACACGGTCTGATGCCGCCTCAACGCAGCTTCCAGCGACAAAGCGTCTCTACACAAAGATCTCTCGCAAGCCCTAAGAGTCAGGCATGGATTCTTCTTGCGCTTAGTCTCAAAGACTTGTAAACAAGTTACTTTTAGCACACTATGTCGTGATAAAACACTGGTAACACAGCCCTGTTAGGTTCCTGTACCTGCTACAGTTCCAATATCAGAAGCAATGCCAAGAGAGAGAAATTCCTTTATACCAAGTAATGGAAAATTTGTTAACTGTTCTGCAGTTAGTGTTTGCTCATTAATATGGTATCATCTTGCCAGGCAAGACTCGGTACCATGAGGTATATTTCCGTATAAAATTGCTAATGCCATCAGGATTGTCCAAATGGGATCATCATCATTAAAAAGATTACGCGGTAAGGAAAGTGATTACGACAACGTCTGAATAGAAGGATTGCTAATCACAAGTAGAATCCTGGTACAAATCTCATTCTCCGTATACAAGAAAGGACACAAAACCTTTTAAACATAATTTATATACATTTATGGCTTTATACAACAAACTGTCAGGGATTGTTCTTGTGTGTCTGTAGAAGTACATCAGGCACTTTTTCTGAAAATATCCGCGTATGAATTTTAATTCTGCAATGTGACTAAGTCAGAGCAGTGAAGCGTTGAAGAGCTGTCACACCACTCGCAAGCCGAACTAGCAGTATGTACATGCCAATCTCTCACGACATTGCTGGTTTATGGAACACCCTCAAAAAGGAGGCCAGTTTTAATGCCGAGTAATTTGCTTTTTGCTTGCATAAACCATGCTGCATTTTACATTATGATTACCAAAATAAAATAATAATAATAATAATAATAATAATAATAATGAGAATACCTTATTTAAAATCAGTCATAAATTAAGGATCCTAGCAATTTCATAATGAAAATAGGAATTTCAAATCAGTAAAAAAATAAAAAAGTACTAACATACATCCAGTGGTTTAACAAGTGCAAATTTTATACTGTTTTACAATTGGTCCAATTTTAACTTCTCTTCTTAGGGATGCTCTGTTGACTTAAGCCAATAATAAGCAATATGACTTTTGCTTATAAGTGTAGGCAAATTGTCAGTTTATCAAAGCAGAGCTTTCCAATTAATGCATCTACTACCTAAACATATATCATATAGCTATATTATGGAAACAATACATCTTTATATTTAAAATATCTGAACAGCTCTATAATACAATAAACTTTTAATAACAGTACAAACCAGAGAGAAGTCGAAAACAAGGCTGCATAGGTAAGATCATCTGCACAATTCACAAACCAATCATTTACAACAATTCTGACAAACTAAGTTACTCCAGAAACTTGGTACTTTTACTGAAAAAGGATTTCTTACTAGAGGTCACATAATGTTTGTTTTCAAGGCAGAAAACACACCCCTTCACCAGACTTCACAGTATTCCAGTATTAAAATCGCAAAAAATTAGAATGGCACCACAAAAAAAAAA
>VYZV01043779.1:17930-62723 GCA_013401275.1 Pandion haliaetus | reverse complement strand
GTTGAGCAAAATGACCACACAGTCCAAACCTCTGATTATCTACAACTGCTTTCTCACAATAATTAAAAGGGGATTCCTACAGACTGTTTTAATTAAGGAACGGCTACATTTATGTTATTCAGAGTTATAAAAGGAAATGCAGAAAATATCTGTATACAGGAAGTTCTACAGTAGCAGTAAATAATAAACAGGAGGTATATTGTTAAATGTAGCATGTTCAGCTGCAACCCCATGGCGTACAGCACGAAGTACTGCTTTCTTTGCACGCAGAGGTGAATTTTACAACTACTTTGGCCTACGCATATCAGTGCCCATTTGGGAGCAAACATTTTTGCACATGCAGCAGAAAGAAGGGTCTTCAGAAACGCATACGTGGGCCCTCCGCTTGCTCCACTGCCAGGATTTACCATCACGCTTCAGAGACTGTGAACTTGATGGCGAAGATGCTACTAGAGATATTTGTCTGTAAAAGTAGGCGGCTTCACTGGGGCTTCGGCACTAAGAACGTTTCATTTTGCTCAACAGAAGTTCAAAAGACCAATTTCACGCTGGGGTAGATCCTGTATCACAGGACAGCTTATCATCAGTCTCTGGAACTGCTGACAACCAGAATAGGCTATCTAAAAGAGTAGGACCAGCTGTAATTAGTAGTGATTTAAGCCCAACAGGGAGCTAAATGCTAGCACATCAATAAATACATTGCAGAGCCTTAGGAAAGTCGTAACAGGATCATTACATGTATGGCTTGTTACTAAACCTCATTTTCTTGGCACATCCCATTTCTTTCTCTACCACACGCCATCACTACAGGGAAGATAAGTTTCAATTAGAACACTTTCCAGTTGTGGGCTACATAGACAAAAGAAAAATCAGTGGAAAAATATTTCTTTCTCCCCTTCTTCACAACAGCCAGCCCTAGCACAAAAGCTGTTCATCCTGCCAGTGCGTAAAAGCCTTCAAGGATTTCCAGAACACAAATGATGTGTAGCAGCCAGCGAAAAGACAGGTGAGGCCTGTTATCCACATATCCATGAAAACTGCATCGTGCGATTACGAAAAATCAGAAATTGAACCAAGACCCAGTCCTGAAAACGCTCGGGTAGCTGTCAGTGTACCGACTCCAACACGAGCAAGTTTTTCCACAGGAACGAGGCCTCTGTCATTTATGCTCTCCCCTGCCCCAAAGCTCATGTATTTGTGCAACTCTGCCACTTACTTTACCTTTCTTATCTCAAAAAAAGTATTGTTTCGTCCTGCAATAGGGCACCACACAAGTTTTTGCCTCCCACTCAAAAGTAGCACTTCTGCCTCTTCAAATGTACTGCATTACAACAGAAACACTGACAACCCCTAAAACTAGTGCTAATTAAGACAAATGACAATTTTGTCATTAATTTTACTAAAACGATAAATCTTCTCCAAAATGTCCTGCTCTTGAGTGCACAAACATTATGAGACCTCCATGAAATAAATATAAATGTGAAGCATTGTACAAGCATCTAACAATGAATACTTAACACTTTGTGGTAGTCTGAGTTAAAATGATAGTAGAAGCAGATGACATTTCTAAAAATGCATATATAAAACTGATTAAATATTTCCTAAACATAAAGTTGTCTATATTTATACATCACACAACAAAAAAAGGGACAGAAATGTTTTGTATTCAAGATCCTTATTAAGCTTTTCCTTTATTAGCGCTCCCAAGTGCTAGGGAAATTTATAAAAACATGTACTTAATCCAGTTAAAATACTGTACAAAATAAAGAGGTTATGAATGCTGCCAGATCTCAGATTTTTTTTTTTTTAAGTTGCCTATGTAACAAAAGTAGACTTTAATTATAAGAAAAATAGCTTGGAAAGTATTCCAAAAATTAGCTTAAGTCCAACAATAAAGTCATTAGTCTGACAATGAAATCCAGATATATCCTTGCATAAATTTACATGAATACAGGTAACTTATCAAATGGCATTTAACCTACTGTTTGCTTTGAATAATCAGTGAGTTTAGTAGGATCATATTTAACAGGCTATTCTGTTCCCATATGAAATGTGTGGCAATTTTGAGTAAAATAATGCAGCTGGTACTGCTGCAAGGGAAGTCCATAGTTCTCTCAATTCATCAAAACACAGGTAACATCAATGAAGGTTAAACTTACTTAGGGCATGAGATCATCACAGTATTCTTACAAAAGTTTATAAACTTTTCTTGAACCAAAACAGATAGTCTTAAAAAACAATTCTTCTTCTACAGATCATTCTGTACAAAACCGAAAGCACAACATGATGTAAGTAAGAGTCTTTGCTGTGATTATATGGTGTAGTGAATTTGGCACTTCAGAGTAATGAAATTTCCAATGGCACAGTTCTTATCTACAGCAGCACATAACCTGCAAACCTTGGGCAAACATCCTGTACAGGAAAATACTCTGTCTGCTGCCAACTCTGACGAAAGGAAGAAAAAAGAAAAAAAAGACCCAAAAAAAAGCTAGTGCATGCACACAGCTTTGTCAAGAAAATTAAAAAGGAAGGTGAAGGACATCCTTGTACTGCTTTTCTCAGTTCCTGCTGTCAGACAAGTCTGGAGAATTTAACCGTAGCCTAGGAAGAAAAAAAAAAAAAAAAAAAAAAAAAAAAAAACAACAAACAACAAAAAGAACAAATTAACATTCACACCAAAAGATTAAATCTATTAAAATATGCTCAAACTAACTTTAAGATACCTTAAATGGGGGGAAAAAAAAATGCGTTCATTAATTGCTAGTTACCAGCAAGTTTTTTGTTTAAAATATTAATGGCGAAACATCAGTTCTTCACATGAAGTAACAGACAGAAGTTGGTACATGGCAATCCTAATGCACCGGTGCAAACCTGATTCTCAAACAAACAAAGGACTGGGAAGTGACTGACTGTAACAGAGGCACTTCACATGCCAACACAGAAGACCACCCAGATTTTAAGCATTTTGACATCTCTTTTCCCTTTAGCTGTTTTTCACATTTATTATAAAAAGCACAGCTTACCTCCTACTACATCCTAGCCTGACACCCAACTGTGTGTGGTTGTCTTTACGCTGTGCTGAAAACTTTGGTTAGGCAATACACTGTCAAAGTTAAAATCTAACGTTTCTCCATCCATAAGGTCATTACGGATAATCGACTCCATGTCACAGTCCAACCGTTCAATTAACATGTCATCTAAGTCACTGGGAAGCTTCTCCTGGTGGAGGGAAACAATTCCCACCCTTCCGTAGCCATTGCAACTGTTAACAGGGGCGTACGGGTTCATAGCATTCATCTGCATCGGGTGACTCATAGGCACTTGTAACGAAGTCTTCACTGTCGACAAGCGATTTAGACCTGATGTATGCGACATGGTGTTCACTGTGTGTGACAAGGCACGACCATTAACTGCAGGTGTTGGCTGGTTATGTCCTTGGTGAGGGCGGGTGTTAGGGTTCATCATTTTGTTGTGGGGCGGTTGACTGCCGTAAGTTGGCATCACCGAGTTAGCGACCATCAGCACACTTTGGCCCAGCGCCCTGCCACCAGCCTGGGAAACACCAGTGTCTACTGATGCCAAGATATCATTGTGCGGTGGAGAATCGGAAGTCAGTAACTCCTTCAGAAGTCCTGCGGGACAGTTATATTGGCTCATCGATCCATAGCTTGATTTACTGTCTTGAAGAGTCTGCATAGGAATCTGGGGCAAAGAGTTCATGCTAGCTTGAGCGTACGTGAATTTCCTGTAGTCTGGATTTGGTGAACCTATACTTGTGGTCGAGGATGCGAATGAGTAACCTGGTGTTTGCTGCATCAGGGTAGCAGACGAAGACTGGGTTGACACAGTCATTGACGTATTGGGTGACAGAAGATTAAGGTTATCCAAAAGATTTTCCATGTTCTCAGAATTACTCATCTCTGAAAGGCTGGGTAGAGTAGAAGTCATTTTGGTGGCTGATGATGGGTATACCATGGAGTGCACATCCCCATCTCCAAGATCATCTTGCTCTGGCAAAATAGGAGAAAGTCTTCCGCTAATCGTACTAGCGTTAGAGCTAGTTCTAGGTCGAAATGTACTCCAGTTATCAAAGTCATCGTTACTGTGAGAGCTGGGGCTTGCAGGCCACTTCGAGAACTGCGATCCAGGGCTGTCACCATTTCCCTCTTGACCAGACTGAAGGGATGCTTTTTTCTTGGCAGCTCTGCCTCTGCTTTTGGCAAACTTGCTGTTGTTATCCATGGATGCCGCTCGCCTCCTAGGAGATTTGCCACTCTTTCCTCCTTCAGGATTGAGCATCCACCAGGAACTCTTCCCTGTTCCTTCATTCTGCACTCTGATGAACTTGCTGTGCAGAGACAGGTTGTGACGGATTGAATTCTGAAAAATAAAATAAAGTGTAAGAAATGGAGAAAACATGCATCTTTTGTGGTGTACTAATATTTGTCTCTGCAAACATACTCTCATTTTGTTAGAAAACATAGGGGTAATCATGAAGCGGGAAAACATGCCGGTCTGGAAACATCTTTTGTCAGCTCACCACTCGGAACTGGCTGAAACAAGTTTGCAAAGAGTTGCCATGTCGATTTGCCCGTCATGTGGCCTGATCAAGTCTGACATTATAAAAAGTTAAATAAAATACTGAAGGAGCTGCTCTGAAATACAAATACCTCATAAAGGAGACAAACTATACTAGAAGACCAAGAGGATGACTGAAGATCTCATTATCAGCTTCACTCTAGTAAGTTGAACCTGACTGCATTTAGGGATTTTTTTTTTTGATTATTTTACGCAAAGTTCAGGAATGCTAGATCCTGTTCTATGGTCCTTATAATGGGTTCTCATCCTGCACATCCCTAAACCCTGCAAACTTGCCAGCCTGTGAGTATTGCCACTGAGCATTAGTGAGGTTTATATTACTTGTGTTATGTGAGAAAACACATATAGAAAACCAGTTGAGGATAAGTTCTAATTTTTATAAATAAACATCACTACTTGCCGAAGAAATTGTAAGGGAAAAAGGAATGCAAACAGCATAGACAAAACTGCATTTAAAACCTCAGTCTTGAAACCATCTTGTTCTTTCAAATTCAACATTTTAATATGCGAAATTGACTCTTCTAATACCTGAGGGCACAAGATATCTTGTGCCAAGACTGTCCAGAGGTACTGAAGCTTTTCATTATCTCTTCAGCCACAAGTAATGTTTCATGTTTTGCTCTTAAGTAAAAAAAAAAGAAAAAAACCCCAAAAATTCAAAATCCAATCCCACAGGTTGACCTGTTAACAAGAGACTACCCTTTGCATTACCAAGCTGTAGATAAACATTTTTTTCCTCATGTAATTTTCTGCTGAGCACAGTAAAGAACATTGTAGCAACAGAAAAGCTGTCCTATATTTTGACATAATTGCTAACAAAAGGCCACAAGTTCAGAGTGCTGAAACAGGCAGCCATGGATGTTGGCAGGAGGGTGGGTCAGTAGCACAGTCTACGTCTGCGCTAGGACTGCAGTTCATGCAGACCAAGTAGGAGGGAACCACAAAACAACAC
Organism: Pandion haliaetus; assembly: GCA_013401275.1. Lineage (NCBI taxonomy): Eukaryota > Metazoa > Chordata > Aves > Accipitriformes > Pandionidae > Pandion > Pandion haliaetus. The sequence goes on along the minus strand of VYZV01043779.1, from coordinate 57,172 downwards.
ATCAAATGGGTAAACTACAAATTAGAGCGCAATGGCAGAGAAGTCAGTGATGCAGCAGCTGCCTTCCATTCATAGTCATTTTTAGCAAGTTGCATAAAGAAAAATTTGGGGGAGCAAAAATGAGAAGACTGTTTCTAGAAAGCAGTAGTAAGGCTGATCTTGACCAGCAGGCCAATTATCTCAAAAACCTAAATGGCTACCAGACCTACAAAACCCCTGTTCTGTCTTTCCTGTTTTCCTGCCTTTTTCCTCCCATCTATCTAAAGTTTTTAACCTGACCCCCAAGACCCACTACAGCAGCAAACCATGAGGACGATACAGCTCATGAAGCTTTGCAGGCCTCACGAGGCAAACCGGAGGACGAGTGACACAGCCACCGCTCTGGTCTCCGGCTGCTTTTGCTCTACTTCCCAACCCAGAGTGCTGCCTGTGACAGCAGCATCTCCAGAAATGTCTTCCCTCACCTTCTCTACTCTACCTGTCCTCCTGCGTGCGTCTGCTTTCCCAAAGACGCGCATCTTTCCCCACTGCCCATACATCCAGCCGCCAGAAGAAAAGGAGCAAAGACCGTAAGGAGGCACGCGGGGTGAAACCAGCCATCTCGTAGGGCCAGGCTCACATCAGAGACAACAGGCCCGAATTCCCTGCAAGGGCCACGACACGCTGTGGACCACGAAAAGCCAGCCAGCCAAAGCGGGCCTGGCCACCTGCAGAGCTCAACAGGACTGGTCGCCCTGGGGTCAAAGAGGAGACCTTCAGCAGACGAGGGCAGCAAGGAGGTGTGACGGTCCTGTAACACCTGACAGGCAGCCGTGTCCTGAGACTACCCCCACGGGAGTGCGGCTTCACCCCAAAGAGGGGCACGAGGCGCTCCTGGGCAGCAGAAGATGGCAGGACGTGGCCTCATGGCAGCTGGCTGTTCAACCAGCACAGCAGGGAGTCAAACCGTGGGCCTAACCTCAGAAGCCTGTCCAACCCCTCCTCCTCATCCAAAGGACCACCTTTAACAAATCATCCCAGTTAAACAAACACCAGCAACAATTTGAGCGTTTCCTTATTCAGTTTTGCAAGGAAGTCATTCTCATATTAACCAATTAACGCAGGACTGTATCTCCCCACTGCAGGTAACCCCGCAATCAGAATCTCATCCTCTATCTAGCTACGGGGCATTCGGGAAGGCCTTGGAGTTTCATTTTCACCAGGTCGGGAGGGTAAGCCCAAAAACCCACCTTGGGACTTGCCCGCGGCCCCAGGGGCTCACCGAGAAGCCTCGTGAGGCCGGCCTGGCGCAGCCCGTTGTTTTCACTCAAGGGCCACGGCCGAATCGCCGGCTGACACAAGTCCAGCTCTAGAAATGTCGCAAGAAAGTTGTTCTGCTCGTCTGTTGATTAAAAAACCTCCTGCGCCGGTTCATTTTTTTTTTTTTACTGTATTTTGTAAACATACCCAGCTGGCTCAGGCTTACTGTTTACTATCAAAATAGGCATATCAAACACACAAAACATCAGGCAGAGAAAATACCGTGCTAAGGCTCGGTTCCCTCTTCTCTGCAACAGAAGTGTTAAATATGTAAGAAATTGCTGCTATTCCTTAGTCATCAAAAATGCTATAATCTGGTATTATTGTACTGAGGACATCTGAGGTCGCTCTTTGAGTAACAGAGCTGTCTCCTAACTCTGCCAGCGATGAAAAAAAAATTTTCCTAACAGGAAAAGGTTTGCGGCCCAGAGCTTGTTACATAAATTCCTGTTTTTCACGCAGCCAGCAGGACATTAAAGAAGCTATGATTTACTAACTTGGAAAAAGTGTTGAAGAGGTAAATCTTGTGAAAATATGCACTGCTGTTAATGATGTTGTGTCTACAAATCTTTGCCAGACGCAAACATGACCTGATAAAAAAGTATAGTTTCAGCAGTGGATCTTGGCAGCTGGAGGAGCGGCGCGGCTGTCAGCGGCACCGCCGGCCCCGGCACACCGTGAGATGCCTTCAGCCCAGCTTTCAGCGGGACTTGGAAGCAAAGCCTCCCAAAACCTGGCCCGAATGACGCGAAAAGCCAGCGGCCGTGTTTCGAGGCGGGTTTCCGCGCAGCGGCGACGCACGCCAGATCGCTCTGACAGCATCTGCGCTGGAATTTTATCAAAACCTCACCAGGACGGCAGCAGGGCTGCTGCCACCTGTGGGGTGTTTCCTGGGATTGAGTTTCCACCTTTGAGATAAAGCACAGGGAGTCTCCGCTCCCGTTTGGTCTGTGAACCGACTTCATGCCGTACTTCAGCACATGGACCGGGAACTGTGGATATGCTTATCTCTACTCGCTGACTGAAGAGCCAAAATATGCAAAACCAGTATCTGCTAAGCGCAATGTGATGAGCACATACCAGCTAATAAAACTCGTGAGGCCAAGAAAACGATTCCTTTGAATCTACGCATTTATTTCGTTCAGCTGCATTTCCAACATTTCCTACAGCTGAACCGCACTGCTGCGAGAACGCGCTGCTTGCCGCTCTTCTAAGCAACAAAAAAAAAAAAAATCAAACTGCTTTACGTTTTAAAACAATTGAAGAAATAAATGTCTCTGCCATTTAATCCCTGGGCGCAAGTAGCTCTGCTGATATCTAATACTGCATTTAAACCCAAGATATTCATACTAAAACATGCAACTTAATTTTAACCCGACTAATTGCTGAAAAAAATCGTACCCCTATTACAATTAAAGTTGAGGTATTTGATTATTTTTTCAGTAAGTTGTTTTGGTGTTTTACTAAAGAGAAACACCCGAAAACACAGTTGCTTTGTTAAACTTGACAACATTGGAGGCCTGTACTTAGTGAAGTGAGACCATACAGTCACGCTGGCCATCTTTCCTCCACCCTGGCCCCTGGAGAATGCAAGGGAGAGGGAAGCAGAGCAGAGCTCCTGCTGCAGAGCTCCCGTTTAACCCCACTGCAAAGCTCTCCAAGCAGGATCTAACTGCGGATCTGGGAGTACCCGGGGAGCTGCAAGACCCAGACTTCGTAAAAGCACCTACCGGTGGTCTCTCCCACCCTCATACCCTCACGCACGGGCACAGGCAGCACCCATTCAGGCACAGCACACCAGGCAGCCACCAAAAGGGAGAGCAAGGAATGGATGCAACAGTTGATACGCTTTGCAAAAATGAGTGGATTTGCCATCCCAGTGCATATGCTGATGGTATTGCAATAAAGCACGTCATGGTATCTCGGAAAAGAGATTCACCAGTAACTAGGAACAAAGGCAGAAGGAGTTGGCCTCTGGAGGCAGAGGCAGCCATAACAAAGCCAGAGGCCATAAGAGGCCGTAAGAGCAAGACTGCTTCCATAATACACAGGTCAAGCATTTCTATTAAAATTAAGTCTAATGACTGCCCATTAATTCAGAAGACATCTCAGCAGTCCGCTGCTTCCTACAGCTCATCCAAGGGGACAGTCTACACATGTTGCTAGTCAGCTTGCGCTACCATCAGCTGAAATGGCTGCAAATACAGATTTGGGCACAGTGTCTGACTGTACTTGTCAGATCTCTTCAAATAATATCTGAAACAGATTTGGAAGCTGAAGAGAAACTTTCAGGGAATGCAACAGTCAAGACTGGTTCTGTCATGACCCTCTAAGATCATCACAATTCAAAAAAAGAAAAACAAAGGGAAGGGGTGAGACTGCTTATTTATTTATTTTAACTGATAGTTGGAGAATATTGCAATAGGAACATGCTTGGCAAAAAAGTCAGGGTTGAGGACAGGTAGGAGAGAAGTTCAGAGACCCATCAGCTAACATCATCATTGTTGAGAGGTGTCTGCTATGATCAGTGGTGGCCGGCACATGAGCCAGCTGTGTTAGCGTGTCCTGCTACTGACAGCTTACAGCAGGACTCAGAAGCAGCAGAATCCCTCTGTGGAGACGACACCAAAGCAAAAGCTCTGCAGCAGAGAAGGGAAGACCCCAGCATTTCCATATGCTGTTACAGAGGACATCAGCCCTGTCTCTCAAGGTCTGTGTATGGCGACTCTACAGCAGGTCCAGAGGTTCAGATCACCCTCCTCTCGGAGCCTCAGTGGCAAGCACCACTCTAAAAAGAAGTCATTAAAAAAAAAAACCTCTGAGGAAAGTATGCAAAGCACAGGAAGTTCACCAGCACACTCGCTCAGGGTCCCTTCAGCATTAAGAGCCGCACAGGAGCAGCAGAGGCTAACCGTAGCACGTGGCACCACGCAGCATCTATCCAAGGCTAAGCTAGACCATGCCTGGTGAAACAGGCCGGTCTGCTTGGAAAGGTTACACTGCTGGCACCCGCCTTGCTGTGGTTTCCAACCATCCTGCCAAGTTTGCAGGGGCAGGGTGAGGAGGCTAAGGAGGAAAGACAACATGGATAACTCCAGATGCACCAGAATTTCCTTTGGTACAACAGTCTGGTGTAAGGCAATCCTGTTTGTCTTACCTAATGACTGTGAGATACAAGAAGTTCAGACGCAGCTGCTGCACATGGAGCTTGGGTTTGCCTCAGCTAGCGCTGGACACTCAAAAGCGTTTGGTCAACAGATAGCACACTCGTTCATAAAACAGCCTTAGCCTCGTTTCTCTCTCAAAAGGGTTCCTGATACTACAGTGTTGACCAACACAACTGCAAATCCGGCTGCAGTGTCAGAGGCTTCAAATGCTAATGAAATAGTTATCTTTGCCACCCAATTATGGCATTCTTTGATTCCAGCTCGGAAACCTTCTCCATCGTCAGTAAGAGCATGGACAGAAAGCATGTCACTTAGCCTCAGGTCAAAGAGTCATATTTAGAAGACACTGGCAATCTGCCACCTGCAGCTGCATGAAGGTGGAAGGACAGGATTTCCTCCCAAACAGGTCATGGTTTTTTGGGTCCTTTGTCCGGGGGGGGGTGGAGGGGGGGTGCTTTTGTTCAACTTCAGTTTTGTCCTGCACTGTTAATACAGTTAAGAAGTGTCAGCTGGAAAATACACAGAAACAGTTCAATCTTACTAGAGGGACTTTGCAGTGTTTCTCTGTGCTTTTGATTACAGATGGTGGCATAGCGAGAGCCTTTCCCAGACTACCACCCATGAAACACCATCTCCAAACATGGAGATACTTTCATTACTTTCATAGACTGTTTCATTTGACAGGATTTCAGCAATGCGTCCCTTGTTCCATGCACGAATGTACAAGAATGGGACAGACTGTATGTTACCACTATATGGTCTCTACAAGTCTCTCCTACGCAGAGAGGGGTCTCCCGTGACCACATATCAGTGGCTTTAATCTAAGCCCTGCACATTCTGCAGTTAAGTCCGCAGATTTATACTCTCCTATGCTTCCTTCTCACAGCTGTAGAAGACAAAAAAAACTTTGCACACCAAAGGGGCTTGGCCATCCTCCAGGTTGCATCCTGCTGCCACACGTGGCACCACCGACTGGATGGAATCTCAGAACCATTGGAGCCTTCTCCTCTGGAACGTGGTATGTAGTAGCAGAAATACACGCACAGCTCCAGACATTGACGTTTAAGGGACTTGCCTATGCATACTTACGTGTCAGAACTGGCAACTCTACTGACATGTATTTGAGCAACTCCAAATTGCTATCCCCATATACCCTCCTCTTCATTCTAGGCAGACTCCTTTGAAGCACTTTTCCACAAAGGCAGTTTGGATATTTCCAATGAGATGATAACACCTGCCTACTTTCCCTACATGGGCATTTAGCAAGAATGAGCGTAAAAACCATGAACAAGGTAAAGCATAGTATGAGCAGTATACACACAGGGCAAGCACACACCTGGATACTGTTCCACATGTGATGACCCCAACCAAAACTTCTTATGACCACTCTTATGTTTTCTGTATATTCAAGAGAGAGACAGAGCCACAGCTAGGTTAACGATCACCTACATCAGCAGCAATACTCCGTTTCGTTAACTACATTTATTCCTACAACCACAATACAGGCGTGATGCAATATCAACACAGCATACACCAAATATATAAACATTTGCTAGCATTTCAAAGCCAAGGAAACTAAGTGACACTGATTAGGAAAAACAACAGATGAAGATGCGTATGAAAATTGTGAGATTTTTAAAAGGGATTTGTCAAATGGAACTTCCTCCCTCGCTGGTAAAATTATCTGGGAAGCCAAGACAGCCAGCAGGTTTGCCTAAAACCTATCTGTTTTCAGGGGTGAAAGAAAGGCAACAATAAGAAGGCAGCACAGTGCTACTTAAAATTAAAAAAAAAAAAAAAAAAAAAGGCAAAATAGCCATCAGGATAAAACAAAAGTTGTGAAGTGTAGAAAATAAGGGAAGAAATAAATATCAGATAAAAAAATTCAAAGCTAGCAGGGATAACTACGTATTTGGTGATCCAGACAAATCCTAATACTGCCTTTACAAAACTGATGCTGTAAGCTTTCTAGTCCAACAAATGTAAAACGGGTCTTTGACAAATATAAGGGTTCCATATTTATAAATAAACATCCCTGTTTTCCACAAATATGCCACACGTACCTACGCCTGTGTACACATATAGCTTATGATGAAGAAGCATTTCCCAAGTTCACTAGTGATCAGGCCAACACTGGGGCCTCACTAGAGAGGAACATCTCAAAGTCAGGACGCCCTTATAACTAGAGCCTCTTCTCCTCCCTCTACAAGCGCTCTCAGACCTCTGGCCTTCGCAAGCAGCCTGTGCTGCAATTACGTCAGTAACGCAAAAACACCAAAGCAGGAGGACGCACGCATAACCTGGGTGCCCTGACGTCAGTCCCAGGTGCTATCATAGAAAAGCTGGTAAAGGATTCAATTAATAAGCCATCAGAGGTCAGGGGTATAACGACTTTCAAAAGAGCCCCACAGAGTACAGGCCATCACAGGTACAAAAAGAAGATACCTTTTGTTCAAGAAAGGTAAGCGAGAGAACACCTGCGGGTGGGCCAACGCCACACCGAATGACAGCGCAGCCGAGACTGGCACCACGCGCCACTGCTAATGTGTGCTCCTCAAAGGCATTACAACCATTAAAGCTATCTGTAGTGCAATAAGCCACGAGGAAGGCTGCTGCGACTCGTGACGGGCAGGTAGCCCTCTTACAATTATTCAGTGCAGGCTCTAACGCACCAACCGAGAAAGCAACGGTATAGGGGACGCAGGCACGACAGCAGCGGTAACGGTTTGAGGCAAGGCTGTCCTTGAATGCAGAGCACAAGCAGGTCATTGCAAGGAAAACGTGATTCACAATTGTACGCAAAGTTTATTAAAATAAATAAATAAAAATTTGGAGTAATAAAGTAGCAGTTCATCCATACAATGCCAGAATGACTAATAGCTTTAAATTTTACTCTGCGACTATAGTAAAGAGAGACTAAGGGGTGGGTTTTTTTTTTTTCCAGCCAGTGGGAATAATTATGATCAGTAGGACAAAAAATGTTAATCACTCGTTTCCTGTTTAACAGACAGCCTGTTTCACCTCTGCTGCTCTCCACAGTTACACCCAATTCATCACAAAGACTACAGCACTGTTTATAGAAAGCTTCCCCCTTTTTTTTCCTTTCTAAAACTAAGCTGCCTGTTATTGACTTTCATTACCTCTAGTGAAGAGGTACAAATGTGTATACATCCTAAATATACCAATACTAATTAGACCAGCAGATCATCTTAAAAGGAGCACTAGAAACATGTTCTCACCAGTAAGAAGCAATAAGGTGAGAAATAGGCCAAAGTCTCAGTGTAAACCACAGAGGCAAGCAACATCATAGTCTGAAAACAGGGCTAGTTTTTTGCATNAAAAAAGAAAGAAAGAAAGAAAACCAGGTATGATTACTCCAAAAACATTAATAGGGTAAGCAAAACAATTGCAAAGATCCCTGCCTGAGAAGGCACATAAGCTTTACAAGCTAAAAGCCCTGCATAATGACCAAAGCAGTCATTTGCCACCTGCCTAGGTAAAGGCACAAACAGACCTAACCCTAAATGCTTGGTTTCAGTTGGATGCTTTACTAGGGAGCCACACAACTTCTCTTCATCTTCACGGATCAATATTATTTCCTTTCACAAAATCACTGACAATCTAAGGGGTTGGAATGATTGTCACGACCTGATGGATTTACAAGCAATGGGCTACCCGCAACAGTGGAAAATAAGTTCAAACTGAGGCTGGTAAAGCCTGGTAAAGCTGGTAAAGCAAAGCAGGACGCACCGGAGACATGGGCTAAGCCCACGACACTTGCCCCATTCGCTGTGCTGCCTGCCCCCGGGCTAGCTGTGGCTGGAGAGCCTTGAGGACTTATTTCACCGCAACAACACCCACTCCTGACCATAGACTTCTCCTTAGGGACACAGAGAAGGAGCAGCTGCAAGTTTGCAGCCGTGGATCCACAGTCGGAGTCAGGCACGCCTGCAGCACTGCACTCGCAACTCCTACAATGCGCAAACTCATCGGACATGGGCAGCAGAGATGTTTGCTTGTTTGCAGGAAAGGCACGAAGCCTGTGTGTATTTCTTACCTTGGGAAGCAACATACCAAGGGGGATGTACAGACGCAATAATATAAAAAAGTTGGGTTGACTGAGTCTTTGTCTAGATTGGGAAAAAAAGTAAGCAAGAAATACATCTTATTACACTTGTACTAGCATAGCAGAGGGAGCCTTTTCCTTTAGCAAGCGAAGGACTCAAATTCTCCAGACACGGGTGTCACTGAACACTAGTTTTTCAGAAACAAACAGTCAATGAAAGCAGCAAGCTTCCTTTGCAGCAGGGTTAGCTGTGCCCCACAGGAAATCCCTGGCTGAAGGAAACTGCAAGTCTTGTAAAAAGAAGGGCAAAGCCTTCCACTTACAGGCTGAACGATATCTTACGCTACATCTCACTATGCGTTTTATCTTTATTTTGACTACAGCAAGTGCAAGGATAGGCTAGCAAAACTGCAGTATAGTCCCCAAAACTACAAAAAGGAAAAACAAAACAGAGTTGAGTGGGATTTTTTGTTTGTTTTAGTGCATCTTTAGAGACTCTTTACTGCATCTAGTGGTAAAGATGCTGAAGGTTTCACATTTCTAAGGACAGCGTCACCTTAAAAATAACAACCACCCTCTGGATTTCACCTAATGTTGTAAGTATCTGATGTTGCTGTCATAACTAAGAGAAACTGAGGAAAGAAGACAGGGCCATTTCTATTTCCTCTAGTTTCTTTTGCACGTCCAGTGTATAAAGCCACCGCTTTTACTATTCTACCTCTAGCCAATTGTCCCTTTATCTGTCTCATATAAAAAGAAAATATCTTGTTAACAAAGTATTAGCAGAATATTTTATTAAAGTAGCTTAAACAGGATCAGATTTAAGTTCTCTTTAAACTACTACATCATCTACAGATACACAGATAAAGGATACTGCCTTATGCAGTCAATATTTGTTCATTTATCTTTGTGTTCTGTTCTTCATACTTGTTCTTTACTCCAAAGTTATAAGAAGCAAGTACCGATTTCAAGTTACTGCTCTTTGTACATTCTAAAGAGGCAGCATGTATACTAGGTATTGTGTTTCTACTCAGCTTCTTTAAACAGTTTGCCTTGGTACTTTTTTCCCCCCAACACAGAAACATGCCAGACCACCAGCACACTCTCTTTGGGAGAGCTCTTTCCAACTCCTGCTTGCTCCCATAGCCTAGTAGACTTTACATAACATGATTTATTACTACAAAGCCCACAAAAAACCCTCATCCAAATTTCATTAAAGCCTTGAGCTATATTCCAGTGTGCACTGCCCCTCTCTACTGTCTGGCCAGCTGCAGCCCCCCTCTTTCACGTAAGGTGTGGTTTATACTTAAAGGGGTTTTAGTTTATTTTCTCGCAAGAGGGTCTCGGGACTCGGAGGACTCCTGACGGGTGGTTGCACTGTTCATGCCAGCGTCTTCCTCTCAAACACTGCTTTCCGTGACGTTCTCCAGGCTGCAGTTTCAAGAAACGCTGGCGCTCATCACTGCGTTTTATGACATCTGTTCGGCATTACAAAGCCGCAGTCATCCAATCTTGCAAAATGTGTAGCACCAACTCTGAACCAAGTTGCCCCCAGACACGCTCACAACTTTCAGTAGGCTATGGGAGGCAGAGTACTATTTCTCAGCGCAAGCTGGGCACACAGAGAAGGGAAATCTAAGGGGTAATTTCTTCCCTCACACCCGTTCTGGAAGCATTCCTATTCCCTCACTACTGTAGGCTGCGCTCTGTACTTAACAGACCCTTATTAAATCAAAGGACTATTTACAATCTACATACTGGCAAGTCCACATTCCCATAGAATGTCATCTGGCAACACTGACTTAAACCATCAGCTCTGTGTTTATTTGCTTTCTTCCTTCCCAAACAAGAAAAGTAAAAAGCACAAAAAAAGCGCCATGTTTTTAATGACAAGAATGGAACTAACGGGGTAAAGCCCAAGAGCTCTGGTGCATCTGCATTCATCGCAACACCCAAACATCCATTCTTTTTAAAACAGTAAATATTACGATTAGGACAATAAAAAGGAAAATAAGCTACACCATTGTGGCTTGGGACCTTTTTACGTACACACCTGCTGCTAGAGAGGTGCAGGACCACGCTGGACACAAACTAAGACAACTCCTGGAGTGGGATGCTGTTACACAAAAACGAGCTTTGTTAGGCATTTTGGGTGCTATTTTTCTCCTGCTAACTAGGACTAATTAATCTCCCCTCATTACTATTTCTCTCCATTTGCTATATGCAAGGAGACTGGCCTCACGGCGGCTGCTCGGAGCAGACCTCGCTCATTCTCCCACTGCCCTGAACAAAGCCTGACGCACGGAGGCTCTGGGCGCACTGGGCACTGCCAGGTCTGACAGGAGGTGTCCCGGGAAGTACACGGCCGTCTCCCTCATCACATCAGAGAAGAAAACACTGGGTTTGAACAGCCTCCCACCCCCCTTCACTAACACCACAAACTCACAAAACCTCTTATCAACTTTCAGATCGGGCTCCCCTCTCCCGGAGGTCACGGTCTGCACTTGGTGCAAGCTTCACCATCACCGCTCCCATCCCCCCTCAATGAAAAGCCCATGGGTAACTGGGCAGCCTGAGCCTGCCTGGCTAGTTATCAGAGTTAAGGACTGCAACATCCAGCTTCGCAATCCCAAAGGCTGCCATGGGCCTCTCACCCCTCCCGTGCCTTTGCCCGAAGATGAGGAAGGCGCAGGAGCTCTCCGCCAGCTTTCCCCAGACGTGCACTAAAGCGCTATGGCAAAAGCACTGCCAAGACAGGGAGCTAAAATGCCCTCATCAGTTCAAAGGGCTGCAACAAGGAAGTCTTAAGACCCTCTACAGGGACTTGCTCAGTGCCTGTCTCCTTCTGACAGCTTTTGCTTCTTTTAAGCAGCACAAGTTTAGTTTCCCTCTTGCAGACGTTCAGAGAGAGAAGCCACACAGCTCCCCGTGCAGCTCCGAAGATGCGCAAGCTCTTCCTTGAGCTAACTGGCTCGCTAGGCCACGATGGGGCACTTGTGGCGAGAAATGAATTAAAAAAAAATTTACAGGACACAAACTTAGATCAGATTAAAAATAGCAGGAATGTCAGCAGTAGGAGCTGTCATTCGCAATAGCTATCAAGACACAGGAAGTTAGTTATTCTGTGGATCACATAAGGGCCTCTTTAAAAACAAGGGTGAAACAGAAAAAAGCATGTTTACTGAGGCATGTTTTCCAATATTATTTATCTAGCCAAGTTTGTTTATGAAGTTTTATAATAATTTGTCATTGACACGTCTACGGGTTTATGTCCACAGATTCGTTGAACTGCTGGCAAACTCCAGCAGACCCTGCAGCCCTTACGGCTCCTGCTTGATTTTTGGATTATTTTCAGTTTTGAAGATATTACAGGGAATGTTTCCACGTTTTCATTTTGTTTTAAAAGAAATTAAAGTCTTCCCCCGGAAAGTCAGGTGTTTTCAAGTATTTTGTTTGTTGATTATTCATGTAGTCATAAATTACGCAGAGTATTTGGCAGGCCATGCCTTTCTCTTTTAAAACATTTGTTTTTACTCTTTCAGTTATTGTTTAGATCCTGGTCATAACATGCTTCATGTTGTTTTGAACAGCAAAGAGGAAATAAGCAATATTTTAACTTATATCACACTGTAACAACATTAAGTGCCTACGCAGCAATATGCTGCCTATTCAGTATTTTCAACTTTCTTCCTGTCCACTGCTGACTTACAACAGCAAGAAGATAATTCATAATTTCACACAGCTTTGCAGCCTGTAAACACAGCTAGGATTTGGCTCACAAGCATGCTCAGAACAAAACACAAACAAGAAGGAGCAAGAAACTGGATGTAAAGAAAAAAAAGAGCAGAACATGAAGTAACCGTATTTGCTGAAGGTTGGTTTCGAAATTATAGGAAAACCAACACAGCTCTTCTGGAGTCAGCTCCCACGCACCCAGGCATTGCAGGTAACACCGCTGGAAGAGGCAGAGCCCCAGCAAGGCAGTGTTTGCCTACGTTCACCCTGACACTAAGGCAGAGAGTTGAGACTTTGAACTACGTGCCATCCCTGCTGTTCACCAGGATGACAGTCTGCTGTGGACACGAGTACTAACCCATTGCGACTCCTAAGAATATGCCCTCTGGATTAGAAAAGAGACACCGTTCCAAAAGTCACAAAATTCATACAAAACAGCCTATGTGCTAAAGGAGAAATTACGGAACTGCATTTCAGGAATTTCTCAAAGAGTTTTTTTCTATAGGGTTAAGTTGGACATTATCTTTCAAGCATTCAATTCTCATGCAGCAGGATTTCTGCCTCTCCTCTGCTAGAGAAGTCTTAGGAATCCCAATAAATAAGAGGGAGGAAACAGGACTGTTTCACTTTGGGTTTTCCTTTGGCCATCTTTGTGAAAAATACATCTTCAAAATTTAAGAGTTTGAGTTTTGACATAACTTCATATTCATGCCTCAAGTCCTCCAAGCACACAGGCTCAAAAAACCAACCCTTTCTGTTATCAAAAGGCAGAGTGANNCCCCCCAGACATCTACAGTCTACCCAAGCAAACCTCTGTGCACTACAGCCATCCAAAAATATCCTTCTTTTGGAGGTGGAACAAATTTACCAACTTACCTGCAGAACAATTCTGGCAAAACAGCAACAACAGAACTCCTTCCCCCATCCCCAAATTTCAAGTGTGTCACTAAATAAAAGTACAAGGAGACATGCAAGAAAGAGCAGATCTGCTTCTCTGTAAATCGGAAGAGCTCATGGACCTTTTTGAGCTGTAAACTTCCAAAGTTGCTATGTCAGCCCCTGAAAGATAGCAACTGGGGATTGAGCTGAGCCAAATTATTGCCAACTAGGCAATAATAGTTTGGGCAAAGAGTTTTCCTAAAGATAAGACCATGTGCATCAGTTAATTTTTCTTCCCTTTCTCTCCCACCACCAGTTGTACGCATGCCAGGCTTGACACCAGGCATCACCATTTTCTACTTTAATTTAAAGTATGCCAGCTTGATAAAGTTGCAAAGGAGCCTCTCCAATAGAGCAATATTGTACTGGAGCCTCTGTCTAACAAAGCTGGTATCTGAAGCTTCAAAAAAGCAGTGGTAGAAGTTAAGAATAAACATAAATGATTGCAGTTTATCTGCTTTTACACTTGAGCAATATTGAATGTATGTACTTCACAGCGCTTGGCCTTAAATAATAATAGGAAAGCTTACTTACCCTACCCCTTCTCTGGCTTTTCCTCTTCCCTTACTCCCTATTTCCCCTCTGGAATAAAAGTAATAAAATCAGAGAAGATAACAACAGACTAATTATCTGCTCACAGGGCAGAGTCTTGACCTCAACATTTACCAGCTAGTTGTTGTTTGCCGCAAGATCAAGTTTGTATCTCTTAAAAGGACTACAATTAACAACTGCTCTGATTTAACTACTTTTCCCCCTATTTACCTAGGAAGGAGAGGGAGCTGAAGGAAAGGAGAACATTTCTTCCAAGACTGGCTTTGTAAAAAAGGTACTTGCAAAACTCAGCTTTGGAGCAACGACTGAAGGATCTGAACCTAGTCCCTTGAAGATAACTAGGCACCAGTTACTATTTTAACAAAATCTAGTACCCCCTTAGACACTCCTTTTAATGAAATGCTCAAGGCATCAGCTGAGTTCAGGACCTACAGCTTAAAAACACATTGCACACGTCAAGCTCAAATAATGGAAACTGGTAAAATGGCCATAGGCTCAATCCTCCTTTTTCCTCCTCCATCAATTATTCAAGGACCCCTCTCCCTCATTCACTCCTCCGCTGCTGCCTACTTCCTTCAACACCAGGCATCTCTGGGGCATCTGATAAGGAAGCTCAGAGTTATCTTGCTCAAAGTTTGCCCAACAGCAGCAGCCATCCCACACACACATACACATTCAATACATTTGACTGATTTTCCAAGGAGAGCAGCAGCTGAGTAATTTTGACAACAAAAATACAAATCTCTGGGCTCTACAGCTCTTTAAAAAAAAAAAAAAAAAAAGTGATATTTTAAACAGAAAAGACGGAATTTTTAGCAATTCTCACCTATTTCCATCTATTTTCCTGTTAAGTATTCAAATGTGAAAACATTCAAGAGCGAGCATGATCAACCAAAGCATTAAGATACACATTCACCCCTGAGGAGAATTGTAGAGAACTGTGATTCATACAAATCTCCCAGCTGCAGTGGCTTTATGCAGTATGGCTAGCTAATAAAAGCCACAGAAACACATTTAAAGCAGGTTTAAAGGCCTTTTACCCTAAGAAAGATCTTGCCAGAGAGCAGCAGTGACAAGGCACTTGCTTCCTGGCACAGCTAAGGGCACGCTGCAACTTTTGCATCAGCTTGCATGGCTCCTCTGTACGGCCACAGAGACTGCCCACTTCTCAAATAGCCTTAACCATACAGATTTTTAATTGTTTTAATCAAGTCTATTGGCAAATTTACATCCTTTCTACTGTAGCTGCTCTCAGCTTGAAGCCCACAGACTCTTAGGGCCTCCAAAATACTTTTAAAATCCTTCAGAAGGCAGCTCGGGGAGGTAGTGGCAGTCAAATGTCCTCTCTCTGATTGCACTGGCTTTCCTGTAATCCTGGCCTAAACACACCTTCACCACAGGAAGAAAATAGACTATTTTAAGTTGCTGACTCTAGAAAAAGAGCAAGAACTACCTAAGGTTAAACCCAGCCCCCAGACTTTGTCAGAAGGCCGATTTAAAGGATAAGGCCAAAGGAGATTAACACAAGTACGATGTCAAAGTACACTGAAACAGCAACAGCTTCTCGACAAACACCGAGGGGTTGTAAAAAACAGGACCTTTAGGAAACCAATACCACAGAGGAGAATTCATAACCCTGCTGTCCGTGCACGAAGGAGAGCTCTCCCGGACCAGGTTCTGGCACCTGGTAAACTCCAGCAAATAGTTCTGGTTGTAGTGATGCAGCACAACTCACTGAGCCTGTAACCAGAAATGCAGACAATCCAGATGAATTCAGAGTAAGAAACACCACCACCACCACCACCCCCCCCCCAAGAGACACATTGACCAATGAAGAAGGCGACATTGCCATTCTTCCATGCACTTTGGGACCTGGTGGTTCTCCTTCCAGCTGCTAGGAGCCAGGGAGAGATGCAGTAGCGGACAAGTGCACAGTTTAGAAGGGGACGTCCACAAACCCATCAGCAATGTTAGAAAGGGGCAGAAAAAGAGGTGGACTCATCAGCTGCCTCCTCTCGTTCCTGCTATGAGGGGGAAGGGGCTTTGGGGATCATTCCTACAGAAAGACCTGTCAGCCTCTCACATGCAGGGGACAAACAAGAGAAGGTCCCAGGCTAGGAAGCTCTGCCAGTTTGTGGTCGTCTTCCCACAAGAGTGAAAAGACATGGCGGGAATAACCCCCACTAACAGCATTAACAGGGAAGGATTTAAAGACCATGGCTCGTATTGTACAGCAGTTTCATCACAGCTGCTCAACGAGCCACAGCAGATACCAGTCGCTCAGCGACACCGAGGGAAGGAGCGTCGGCCGCTGAACCAGGCAATGCTTCCCTGAACAGTTTGGGCTGTCCAGCTCCTCTGAGGCGGTGGTGGGCTTCTGGGGTCATAGCAGCAGAGCCACTCAAGTTAAGCTGTTTCTGCTTCAGATGAAATCAGGAACCTGCAGCCTCAGCAGCAGCTTCAAAATAGAAAGGCTGCTTCTTCCAGTAGACATCCAGAGAGCACCCCTATGGGAGCTTCAGCCGAACGCAATCCTGATTCCCAAGCACTGCTCGCTACGAAATGGGGCCAATGCAGCAAGAGTTTCCCCATACAGAAGATACTCCTCCACACCTCAGCTGCCATCCCCTGAACCTGCATGTTACTAGACTCAATCCCGCCACTTACCAAAATTTTCCTCCTCCTCTTTCTCCTCCTGTCCCCACCAAGTTTATTTCTACCAGAATGATGACATCTCCAACACCAGGACTGAACACTGGCACTTTCCCCAACAAAGAAACCAATTCCCAGCAGCAAAAGCTGCCACTAACAGGTTCCAACAACTCAATATATGGACAAAACTGAAGTCAACAGAAACTTACCATCCATTTCTCTATGTCCAACACCCATTTTCTATTGAGGGCATTAAAATACTGCAGTTAGCATTGCTAATTCTACTGTATGAAGATCTGCTCTGCTATGGTGCTATTTCTCCTTTGCCTACATGTCAATACAATATGCTTGAATCTTTTTGTTTCCTTTTTTTTTTTGGAAGATGAGTTTATTATCCATCCTACGAGCCCCAAGATAAGAGAAAAGGCAGCGTAGGCAGTATAAACAGTACTTGTGAAGATTAAAGACCATAATGACGATCGCAGGTCACACACAGAGGAGGCCGACACCCTCGCTGGTATTTTGGTTATCGACTGCCTTAACCACTTTGCAAAAGTCTAACAGAGCAGTAACAAACGGACGCGAAGAACAACCTTCTCTCCCAGATGCTCTCCCCTCCGAGTCGAGACACAAAAACCTGCACCACGCAGTAAGCTGCCCTCCCTCGTCTACAGCACCACTGCTAACAGGCGCTCCCACCAGCCCGGTGCCTACTCGCGTGCGGAAAGGCTGAGGAAGAAGAGGAGGGAGATGAAAAGGTGCCTGGCACCTCTCAGACGTTCAGAAAACACCATTTTCGCCAGCGCGGAGAAGGAAGCAAACAGCAAGCGCCATCCCTCTGCCGTGGCAGCACGCACGCACATGTACACGCATTTCCTCTGGCTTCACGAAAACAATGAAGTGTGGGGAGGCCGTCTCTTGCATGAAGTACATACCAGCTATATATAAAATTAGGAAAGCAGCTGCTTCAAAAGCTCAGTCACCCTTTTATCATCAACAGGGCTTTAATTAGTACCCATCTGCTTCCTGTTTTATACTACAGAACTAACTTTCACCTGTTTCAGCAAAACACCCCTTCCCCCAAATGTGAGCGCCTGCATACACATGAACACACGCAAAAAGTTAACAAACACCGTTACGCTTAAGTAATTAACATCATAACTCCCTGTTCTGAGTATCTGGGCTATTTATTTGCTTTTTAAAAACCCTAAGCTTTGCCAGAGTTACCAAATTTCACAGCCTACACCTTTAAATCACGCACATTATATGCTTCATCGTTAAGACTAATTCGCCGGCACTCGGGGACCCCAGAGGAGGACGGGAGCCCTGTTGTACTGGCACTGCACTACAGAGAGCCTGCCCAGAGGACTCACAATGGAAATGTGGGTTTTTCCTGAGGTCCGTCACACACATGAAAGGATTTAAGAATAAACAATGGCAAGGCTGATAGTTAAGAATGGATTCAAACTCACCCCATTGTTTGAAGAGAAGAAACAACGTGCAGAAGAAAAATATTACTGAGGGAGGAAATAGCTTCACCTTTGAATTTCCTGACATTTTTCCTCCCACGCTTTTCCCCTTCACGCGTCAATTATTTATTTATTTTGCAGGGAGAAGACAAGTGAAAGTTAGGTACACCAGCAAAGCTACGTGCTGTCAGACCTGCCCACCTCTCCTGCACGGAGGAGCTACCAGTGCTTGAAAGCTTGCCAGGCACATGGTATCCAGAGAGCAAAACAACAGCGAGCGAAGCACCAGGAGGAAGAATTGCTTGGCAATGGCCGAGCAAGGAGCACTGCTTGCCTACTCCTAGGCCCAGCTATAGGCACGAGGAGAGGGGCAAGTGCCAAAAGGAACAGTATTAGTAAGGACTCTATGTGAATTTTGGGGGTATGCGAAGCTTTCTCAAACTTAAAGCCGTTCATTGCGGAAAGGAGCTTTTCTTAGCGCACCTTTAGCATCAGCCACCACCTCCAACGCTTCTTCTGCCAAAATAAACCTGGCAACCACTCGACTCATGCTCCCGTTTTGGAGCGGGAGGTGATCCTTCTCTCTTTACAGCGAGAAACCTCATCTGCAACAGCTTTCCCAGACACACAAAGCTGACCCAACCCCTAATTAGAGTTTTCTTCCATAGCATCTTGGAGCTGCTTCTCAAGGTTTTGGACCTGCCCATCTGCAGGTTCCATGAGATTCACCTCCAGAAGGCTATTTTGGAAGACTGAGAACTTCTTTTTCATTCATTTCAAATCTTAAACCATTTGCTAGTTTGGGGACTTAACTTTTCAGAGACTGCCAATTAAATAGGAGAGCCATGAGAACAGGTAAACACACACACACACTCCACTATCAACCATTGCAAGTGCATTTATTCCCCTTACTTTCCCACTCAGTGACAAAAAACAGTTCTCCTGACACCCTCCTTATGAGGGGACGTTTCCATTTCATTCTTTGGGGTTGGAAGAAAAAGAGAAGGATAATACAAACATCTAAAGACTGAAAAGTTAAAAAAAAAATAAAAATAAAAAAACAGCCCAGTAAACAGAATTTCAGCAGTTACCCCTTGATGTAGCTACTCATGGTGTTACCATCAGAAACCAGCCTACAATATCTTCCTGTGCCTCCTACATGATTGCCCAAGGGGAGATCACATTGTTGGCAACACCAGAAGGGTCAACACTAACAACCCAACATTGTTGGCTGTAAGACTCAGAGTATTCAGACTAGGTTCCCAAACAAATTTATTTGCAGCGTAGTGCCATTTGTTATTGAAAGAGCACACCAAAGTACCATCTATCTGTTCCATACATACAGGGGAAATGGAGAAATTTGTCCAGCATCACACGAGTCTGATAAAGAATAAGCATTGTCATTCAAAAGTAAAGATTGAGCCTTGTTTTTAAACCTCCAGCTTCTAAAAGTTCTCACCAACTCTTCTGCTGTATCACTGCCTAGCAAAGGCAGGATTTTGTACGTACACTAAGGGAGGTACTAGTGAAGGGAACGAGCTCTGTCTCTAGAGGAAAAATAAATCAAATTAAAACAAACGGGCTTCCAGGCACAATGAATGCTCTGAGCAAGTGAAATCAGTGAGAAAAGATGAAGCAAAATGAGCACCAAATGTGAGAACTCTGAATATTCCTTGGAAAAGAAAAGGTGGCTCACTTCTAACTCTACTGCTACAATCAGATATGGAAAGAATAGGTACACTAGAGTCTTGTGGTTTTTTAAAAAAAAGATTCTATAGGTTTTGTTCATTGACAAAAACAAATAATCAATTTTCTACTAAAAAAATTCATAACCCTGTGTTTTCACCTAGAAGATTACACCAGCACTTAGATATTTTTCCATGATATCTCCAGCAACATATTACAAAACTTCATCCAGGACTGAAACAACAGATTGTCTCAAGAGCAAATGACAAAATATTTGTACCAGAAATCCTGGCAACGTTGCGTGCAGACGGGTTTCTGAAAAACGGGGTTCCAAGAATAAGTCACCCATGGTTCCAAAAATAAGAGTTAAATTCAAACAAAAACTGGATGTTCACTTAGCAGGGCACTGCAGTCCCTCCCCAGGGTCCCACCCTCACCACACACACGAGACACTTGCTAACCACAAGCCTCTGAAGTCTGAGCTTCAGCTAAACACACGAGACTGGGGGAACGCAACCAAGTCCAACATCCTGGCCGCGTAACCCAGAAAACAGCACGCTACGGTGTGGCCAGCCATTTTACTGCCCATGGACTCGAACCTGAGCATCGGGGCAGCCCCAAAATTGCATGGCCACCATCTACAGGGGCTCTGAGCTGCAGCAGGAGAGGGACCGCCCCATCAAACAGGGCCAGGAACATCTCTGCCTGCGGCTGGAGATGTGGGGACGCGCGTCGGGTCTCTCAGCCTGGCGAGGCACAGCTGGGACCACCTCCGAAACACTCGCCCTCCCCAAAGCCAAAGCACCGGGGCAGGCGCCGTGTGAACTGGGCACAGAGACACGCCAGGATTTGGTGGGGCGAGCACCGGCGCATGACCGCACCACGACAGAAACAGATGTCTGAGACTACTCTTATAAACAGGGATGGAGGAAATTAAGACCTGCAGGTTATTTCTCCTCCTCCCTCTTTTTAAGGGGAATCAGAAGCAAAGTTCATTGGGCAGGACTGACCTTTTTCTGAACGATTCCTAGGGCTTGGGACACACTGCTTTCAAGGCTGTTTGGTTTTGAGAACCTTACTCAGCCAGACAACCATGGTTACTGTATTTTTTGTTTTTACTGTCAATAGCTACTGAACTGATAGGGGATGTTTTGAAACAAGTGTAAGAAAATGGATCCTTGTTTTAAAAGGCATATTTAGTCAATATATTCTCGATCCCTAGAATCTAGAGCCTTCAACAAATTTTTCACCGATAGCTTGTCTTCCTTGGCAATGGCCAACTTCAAATATATATAAATACTGTTCACAAAGGCTATGCAAAGCTAGTGATGGTTGGCAGGAGACAGGCACACGTTAACACTTCTAGCCTGAGATCAAAAAGCTAATACAATTTTTTTTGAAATTCAGCACTCAACCGAGACCAAACTTTTCCGTTAAGATGATTAAATAACTGGCTTGACGTATTTTGCATAAAAGTCTTAAAAATGCAATAGGGATACGGGGGAAGGAGAAGTGAAACAAGAATGGGACAATGACATTTCATGATAACGGAGAGCATTACAATCTGGTGCACATAAGCAAACAGTGCCCTCCCTTTCCTTTCTTCCCCTCCCCATTTCCCTCTGTATATGAAGTTAATGAAACTTTTTTTTTTAAACTTAAGAGATGACATAAAAATCAGGGCTTAAACTAAAAGCTTGGTCATACTCAATAGAGCCCAAGAGGAACAGCACCTCGTAACATCAGCAGATACAGTACAGGCCTATATTTTTGGTTATAATAATTACAAAGCCACACACCGAAGTTTATTCATTCTCTGACATAGCATAACCTTCCAAGTTATGAACCTGAGTTTTCAAGAAAAAGCAAAGCTGTTGGTGTTACCACAGCAGTCGTCTGGAGCATACGCTATTTCCAACTTATAATTAGTTCAAATGACAATTAGACCAAAACTTAAGTTTCTGCCCTCCAAAAAGGCAACAATAATGCATCAAGCTGATGACTTTAGAAACTCAACCACTTTCCAGCATTTTACTGGCTCTCTATCATATTCATCTTACTTTGACCAAAACCACTTATTCACATTGGATAGTTACATGCAATTTTTGTTGCTTCAACACATTTAAGGCTTACTTAAAGGGCACTGCAAATTTCTCTTAAAAAAAGACACATACACGTGCACACACACACACACACACGAAGGCTTGAATTAATGCTCATCCAATATAACTTTGTCTTGAGCAGGTCAAATCACTGGACAGAATCTGCAGATGACTGTACAGATTAATGCTGCCAAAAGACATGCCTGAACACACAGGCAAGGCCCTCTGCCATACTTACTGTATCTACATCAGTGTTCATTGGATTTATTAAACAGCCTGCTTACTCAGGACAAGCAGTATTGCATGCCAAATTTTCTATCACAGTTCAAAAAAAAAAATTCTTTAAAGATCTTCTCTTTTCTTTCTTGAAAAATTGGGCTAAATGAGAAAACCAAAACATGCAGCTTTGCACAGTTCGGATAAGGAATAGGGAAACCACCTACATGAGCACAAGAAAACGTGCAGGGACTTAAAGGCCAGTGATGAACAAACAGCCCAAACCACCTGATATTTTTTTCTTTAGAAGAGAAGCATGGGAAGGGTCATTCAGTGACAAACCAAAATCAAATTACAAGTCTGCAGTCCTGCTGGACCCCACTGAAACGCAAACTCTGCTTCAGAATCTCTGGATTTCAAGGGAAGTGGGAAGAAGGTTCCCTGCTAAAGAGGAGGGATGGCAACATGATCAAGTAAGACCTTATTGCATACTGCTCCCTTCCTATCTCACCGGGGGCCAAAGTTCAGCAAAACTGGATGAGGTTAAAAACCGGTAAACTGAAGATGACTTCCTTTGGTACGCGGAAGGCAGAAGAAAGACCCTTGAAGCATGCACGTGCATGCAAATACCAGCTGTAGGAGGACACGGGCAGCTTCACACTCGTCCTGAGACCTCCTGTCCACAGAGCAGCTGAAGACAAGCAAGTGAGCTCCTATATGCTTAACTTCTAACGGCAGAAGAATGACCTTCTACCACCTTTCTTAATTTTGCATCTGGGCATTGCAGTAAGAACAAAAAATAACAAGAACAAATACATTTCTTAGAAATGCCAACCTTTTAAAAATACTAAGTACATTAAAACTAGCATTTTAGAGCCATCAGCATAAAAGTAATCTTAATGATAATCACTCCTAACCCTCAGTTCAGTCAGAAGTTATTTCATAATGCAGAGCAACCCTTAAAAAAAGAGCTCAGATATTCAAAGCCAGCATTTAACTGTCGCTGTGTCTGTATGACTACTAACATATCCCAAAGTTTCATTTACTGCTAGTAAAACTCTTAGGCACAGCTGTGATTAGACATCTTTCTGCATCCAACTATAAAGGTGACTTTACTTTTAAATTGATTCATTTAACTTCAGCGTCATTTACTTCTGTAGTACCTCAGTCATGGCAAGAACATACTTCTGCTTTAGGCCACAGACAGAAGATACATTGTAAGAAGGTAGAAAGAAAAACTCATTTTCTGTATTAATGCAACAAGATGACTCACGTGACGTTACCTATATTACACCTCTCGAAACGGGGAAAAACAGTTTCTAGAAAAATTTATTACAGCAGACACTGTACTCACAGCCACCTAATCTCGCCAACTTGTGGGTGCTTTGCACTACAAACACAACCACAGACAAGACAGGGTAACATCAACGGTCCCCAAATTCAGCTGGTCATGACACCGCCGCCAACAGGACCACATCAACCCCTCTGCAACTTCATTACTTTTCCCTGCCTCCAGCCCAACCACAGGCAGCTTCTTGCCACCACAAGCACAAGGATGATTTGGGCAGTGTATTGCCCAAAAGCCAGGGATGGAGTACACTGGAGTACACATGGAGATATGCCAAAATTCCCAGCAACCAACCTTGCTCTGTTTTGTTTTCTGTGGGCTTCATCTGGCTGATCTTCCTCGATAATCCTGCCTAAACTGCTGCAGAGCATCTTTGCAGAGATCAAATCACCCCACAGCTGTTCCCCTCCCACCCAAACCAAGGCCAGGCTGTAGCATTTTTAAGAGTTCAGACTTCTTCACCTAACAGAGGTCACCTTCCAAGACTGCTTAAGATTCTTCTGTCTTCTTTGGACCACAGGGCTCTCCACACAAGGGAGCTGTTCATCCAAGCTCACAAATCGGGTCCCTACATCATAGATCTACCATCATTTTCTTGTGTTACAGATTATCCCGTCGATGTAGGGATCGCATCCTATTCTACTGGGCCTTCTGCAGGGGGAGAAAAACAGTGGCCTCTCAGGCAGGGGGTTACAACCTGAGGCAGGAGACTACAGCAACAGACAAGCCATGGTGTGGGAGCAGCGTAACGCTGAACAACGAGGGAACGTGCATCTGCAAGGGAGTAGTAGGAGCACACCAGCAACCCAGCCTGTTACCAAGCTCCTTAAAACACTACAAAGACTTGAAACAGGCTTTTGAATGAGGATAACGAAGCAGTTTTGTGGAAGGTTTCTCTCCAACAAGAGACCACCAAAACAGGTTTTGTACAGATGCATCAAGTAGGCAATGCAGACAGACACTGCAGGCAAACTAGAGGCTGCTATGAACATCACAGGAGTGAGTAAAAGCGGAAGGGAAAATAACAGTAGGTTAAATGAGGCCCTGAAAGTGAAGATGAGACACTCAGATCTGACGCCACAGACAGAGGAGCGGGGAGG
Source organism: Pandion haliaetus (assembly GCA_013401275.1). Lineage (NCBI taxonomy): Eukaryota > Metazoa > Chordata > Aves > Accipitriformes > Pandionidae > Pandion > Pandion haliaetus. Next base: position 32,841 of record VYZV01043779.1, on the reverse strand, counting down.
CGGTGGTTAGGCAGGATGAGGCATGGCCCAGTAAGGGATATGGAGTGCCATCTGTGCAACCACAGTGAATGGACACGAGCAGGGGTGCTTTTCTCATGGTTAGGGACACAGTGTGAACACAGAACTGGCTTCTCAACGGTGATCTCGTGTTTGTTTGAAATGCACTTCAGATCCTTTAGCAAAATTGAAGGTGGTCGTTTGCTTTCATCAGGTCCCTGGCACTATCTCCCCGTGTCCCTAGGGGATCACCATTTCCCTGTTTTAAGAAAAAACACCTTTACTGTGACAGTGGTCAAACAGCGGCAAAAGTTGCCCAGAGAGCCTGCGGAGTCTCTACCCTTGGGGGTATTCAAAACCCAACGGGACCTGGTCCTGAGCACAGCCCCAGCAGATCCAGCTGTGAGCAAGGGGCTGGACTAGACAATCTCCCAGAGGCACCCTCCTGTCTCAACTACCCTGTGATTCTGTGATCTTCTCTGCCTTAGCCTATCTCCGCCGATGGTCGTCTTATATACCCTGGAGACTCTAGCACTGCCATGGGAGGGATGGCCACGTACCCAGTCTTAAACAGCAGTTTGATCCACGCTGCCTCTGTCCTCTTTTGACAACTTGGCCCACAGCAATTCCAAGGAATTGCACTCTCTGTGTTTTATGAAAAGCATAAAAGACTTTCAAACACTTAAATGGAAAATTACATGGGGCCTCATGTTCCCAAACCATCTTGGACACTGACTCATCACTGTCCAAGCCTTCCAAAACCAAGTCACTGCGGCTCCAGTGTACTCGATCCACTCCTTGAAACAGAGCTGGCCCAGCACAGCTTTGGTTCACGCTGCTCTGGAGCGGGTTGCGGTGAGACCATGGACTTTCCCTGCAGACGACAGTCATCAAACGACGACTCCTTCACGGAGCACAGGACGGCTGAAGAGCAGATGGGTTGAGATGTTACTGTCTCCCTGCTTAGGAAAACAGCGTTCAGACGCAGTCACTGCAAGCTGTATTTCAGATACTCTACGGATAGAGTTTACATCACCCGCAACAGGCCCAGACAGCTGCGAGCATGCGTCTGAGGAGCTCTGCTCAGAACAGCAGCAAGCCCCTCCTCGCTCCCTCTACGTCCCCAGGGACGTCCATCAGCCGCAAGGCTCCTCCGAGAGGCTCCAGGGTACGCTGCCAATGCGGGGGTCCAGCTCTCCGAGCTCCGACCTGCAAGGAAGGTGTTAGGAGGCATCGGGGGGCTGGGTGACTTTGCTCCGGGTACTTTGGAGCTGCAGGGCACCTTTATGGTCACAGGCCATGAAGTAACAGACAGGTCAAAAAGATAATGAAGGCATTGGCAGTGAGACTAGTGCCTCGAGTAAGGGAAGTTCACCTAAAACAGTGTCAAAGATTGCAAGTATTTGTGTTCATGATGTTTATAAACTTTTTTTTTGCATGTGAACTTCTCTCTCCCGAAGAAATTAGAGGCAGAAAAAGCAGAATTATTACAATGTAATATCCATCAATAAAGACAGATCAGCAGCTTCCTTTAAATTAATTTACATTAAGCATTCTGAAAGCTTTTCTTTTTCTCAAGAAAACATTCAGTATAAATTCTAATTCATTTTCAGCTCATTACCTCCCGATGCATTCAAATGCCATCAACAAATAAAGACAAGAAAGAAGAAACATCATCTCCCTCTTCTCTCATTTTATCATTATGGAAGTTTGATACAAAGTCTATCCTTCAAAAACAAGGAAGGAAGGGGAATCAAGTCCCACAAGCTGTAGCAGGCACCCAGAACAGAATACAATTCTTAATGAAAGGAATGCAAATAGCTGTCATAGCAGATAGCTTTCACAATGGACTAATTTATTAATTTATTTTTAAAGCAAGACCATAGGAGAGAAAAAAAATCTTCAACACTGAAAAGAATCAAAATATCATTTTGATTAACCACAGCTAAGACTGTGCAGTATTACTACAGATTTCTGAAAGAAAATTTCAAGTATGTTCGCAAAAATCAGACTATTTTGATTTTTTGCCAGACAGGCTATCTTCCAAGAATAAAAGTATGGGGAAAAAATGCTAGTACAGTGACAGAACAACATCCCCACTTCTCACTCCTAAAAAAGAGACAAACTGAAGTTAAAATGAAAGAGTTGACAACTACTTAGTGGATCTCAAAGCTAACGTATTCCAAGAACCAAGGTGCAGTAGTAAGTGATGTCATCTGGAGAAAGCGGATGAAAAGATGGAACAGAGTGTCTAAAAAAGCACCAGGATTTTCCTGAGCATTTATCAATGGCAAGTACTAGAAGTAATGAAATTTATGGAGGAAGGCATTTTTCTATTAATTACTCTGAAAGAAAAAATACTATTAAACTTTGAACCATACTTGCATTGCCAAGGGTGGGTTTTTTTTGGGGGGAGGGTCTGATAAATTTACTTCTCCTGTTTCTTTTTCATAGGCAACGCAGAGACATTTTTAACAGGCAAACTATGTAGGTTCCACCAATCTACACTTAATGTTTTAAGTGTAATCAAATTAACATTGTCTCAAGCGTATTGAGTCCATAAATTTTTAAGCTGCTATAAAGCAAGAGTCACTTAATGCCACTTTTTGTTTGTAAGGAGCCAGGCAGTACTCGATGGTGTAAACACGGCCACCTGTCTCTCTCCGCGTCTTCACATATCGTGCGAGAGCCAGCGTGAACATTTGTTCACCTAAAATGCTCGGCATATGGTTGGACTGACAATTTAATAATATCTCGATAAGGATGTTGCCAGATTTTTGGCGGGAGATAAGCATGTTTTATCATTAAATATTTGTACTGCAGTAGCACCCAGAGACCTTGAGCAGAAAGGGGCCTTGCTGTGCCAGGCACAGCGGCTTACCGAGTCAGCGACCCAAAGAGCTGACAGCCCAGGACAACCAGGCCACGAAAAGGGACCGAGGAGGGTATGCACCACGTGTCCCACAAGGGAAACAAGTCTTCCTCCCAAATACACTTACACCTACCCATTAAGGCTTCTCCTACAAGTCATAATTGAACTGGAGACAGAAATTGGAGGGATCTACCCTGCACTGACCCCGCACCGTGCTGACAAACCATAGTGACCTTCATGGGGGAAAGAACTGGTTTACCTTCAAGACGTTTTCTTCTTTATCCATCAGAAAACCTCACTGCAAAGGCAAAATCAAAGTGGGCGTTCATTTTCTGGACATAGCAGCTAGTGGCTTCATTAACAGCACCACACACTGAAGCTTTGTTTCCTACAGTTTCCTTTAAAACGCTGCACGTGAACACTGCTCTGGCATTGCAGATCGTTCTACCTGCAAAATTTATAGTGTACTCTTATTTACAGCCCATGATCCCTCCAATTTCATGAAAATGTTTTCTTTTTTTCCAGAACATCTTCTATCCTTAACAACCAAGTGAAAAGCGAATAAAGGAAATGGTTTAAGCACAAAATCAGGTCTTGGGGTACCTTCGTTCCGTTCACACTGCTAAAGCCAAGTTGGTTATATAGACATTACTGAAAGTAGTTCTCCTAGGCTGTGCATTAAATCTAGTGGCAACCCCGTAGAGCAGAAAACCACCCCCCGTATAGCACAGCTGTCCAAGTCTTGCCCTTCAAACAGTGTTTCCTACTCAGTGGTTCCTATGAAAATGGCCTTTATTAAACCATGTGCCGGGTGATTGAAAATAACCATGACCCCTGGTACAGAGAAAAGACAAGAGCAACAAAAGTTTCTATTCAAAAAGAAACTGTATGCGTGGAAACTTAGCAGTAAGACTAGAAAAATGAAAGACCTCAGCGCCAGTAGAAGTGTCTCAAGTCTGATTCACCTCAATCTTTAGACAATGACCCAACGCATTTGCTCCACTGTTACATCCACGACATTAAAATAACTGCTGCAGAAACAGGATTTTAGCACATAGATGTTACACATCTCCTAACAGCCACATGCAATTAAAGCATCTGCCTTTCCAGCAGCACCATTATTTGTGTATTGGCCATTCTACATGGTTTTGATTTGATTTTTTTTTTTAAATGTAAACACATCATACACAAATTAGCAACAAGACACCAATATTTTTTATATATATATATATATTATAGAGAGATATATAATATTTATATATATGAATCTCCATATATGTGTGTGTGTGTATATATCTTTAGATGCTTAGATGAGGCATCCTGCAGGCTTACATTGCACAACAGCTGGTAACACCTCCTTTTCCCCTTCTCCACTCCCAAAGGAATAAGCAGGGGCAGGCTCAGATAACTTACTTTCATCTAAGGTTCATACCAACACATAAATTCTAGAATATTTTTGCCTGGCATGTGTTTTCAATTGCTTTTTGTGTATCACATTTGCTCTGACTTCATATTTAACCAAAGGTTTAACTTAAGTAACCCGTAGTATTTTAATTTGCCTTTACAAGCCCCGTTCACAGCTGATGAGTGAACTCTGTCCTTATTGCTATCTGCAGACATGTCTGCACATGCAAGTCAGCCTTATTCTGCCTTCTCGCTTCTGCGACTTGAGGTAGTATACACAAGACACCATTTCTAAGAAAGTTATAATGGTTTTAGTGAAAGTTATTCTAAAAGACCAGAGACCCTTACTGCATTTTTTTTTTTTTAAGATAGCCAACAGGATTCACTTTTTTATTTAGTATTTTTGTGATTTCTTCCTCTTAACAAGAAATATGACTGCAAGCCTCAACAGCAGCAAGTACCTTCTTGATGAAGATCCTCAGCTTGTAAAGTTTAACAAGCATTTTATGCACACCACCGACAGTAAGATGACATTGTACTTTAGGAGCCCAATGTGACACCATTAGCATTATGTGCTATTCATTTAATCTAACATGAGAAATTAAGAAAATGAAAATGTAATATTTGTGAAGATACGTGTGTAACTTGAAAATTCAGTGTGCTCCAGCTATCCAGCTACTTGAAGTTATAATTACATGCCTTCCACAAAATAAATTCAAAGCCCTTGCTTGAACGTGAAGGTGTTTCACTGGAGAGATGCATGCCTGGATCTTGAACTCTAAATGCAATAGGTCCCAGGCAGAGAAAAGCCTGGAGTAGAAGGATCTTAGGCCCAATTCAATAAAGGCCACTCTTATGTTCTGAAATTCACTTTTAAAACATCCTTCGGCTGCGGCCGGGTAGCAAACGGAGCCTGCAGACAGACAGTGATAAGAGCACTCGGGTGAACTGGCTGCACCCTGACATTAGGCCTGACGGGTCCAACACCTCCCGTTCTCCCAGCTTCATCTCAGGGACCCCCTGCCAGGGGTCCCGCCTGCCTCCCCCCCGTACCTCAGTCCTTCCCCCGGCCGGTGAGGAAGCCGGGCACAGCTTCCCCCGGACAGACAGCAATACCAGGGGGGGAAATCCTTTTAGGACTGGAGCTCCTCCCCGCTCCTTCCTCCCTGCGTTCGCCATCATTGTGCTGTAAAACAAACTGGAGGGGAGATGTCGGGATAACAATCACAGGAAGGGAGCTTGTGACAGCCTGGCCGCAGAGTTATGGTGCCCCGAGACGGGAGGGCAGAGGTTCACGCGGGAAATGATGCCGAGACCAGGACCCTGCCCTGGCTGGCAACCGGCCTCTCGGGGCTACGGGTTTCGAGGGGCGGAGGGAAGAGGAGGGGGAGGAAACGTATTTTGCTCTTTACCTTTTTAAAGGAATCAAAAGCTCACGGTGGTGTAGAGCCACCGTACAGCACAGGCTGCAGGATGTTTGCACCGAGAAGATCTGAAGGATTCGCACTTGGAAAAGCCCGCTTCGCTCGGCTCCGCGCTGCTGCAAAGCCAACAGCAGGCTCTGCTCTGCTCCGCAGCCCTTTAGCACCACGCGAGCAATTCAAGCGTCTCTCTCGCTTGAGTTGGGAAAAATGTCAGCACCACCTCCCATAGAAGAAGGACTTCTCTGGCTCCCAAGATGACTTCCAACAGTGGCAACACGCGAGTCCTTTAAAGAAAAGCATCTGCCAAACCAAAACACAGACTTGCATCTTCCAAGGGACTAGGGTGCATCCGAGACCTGCTGCAGTCTCCAACACCATTAAACATCGACTACAACAGAAATCGTGCAGTAAGGAATGAAGTAAAAAGGATCTTTGAAAAACAAATACATTTAGTATAGATGATCCAGAGTACTGTGTGCTCTAAATCAAAAAAATCCTTGTGAGATGATTTCAGACTAGGCTAAAGCAAGTTATGCTCACTCCTTTCTGGCAACCGTGCTCTCTCTCCCCTCACCTTCTGCTGGAGGAGAAACAACAACATCACATGCTGCGCTGCAGGTCTGGGACAGGACAGATGTTCATAAACACTTGGCTGTGCATCTGTCCTGTTTTCCACATTTCTAAATTCATGCCATTTATTGATACGTTTTGAAATTCCAATATAAACACGGGTTTAAAATCCTCTAAAAGCTGCCCCTTCTGGCACTAGCGGAGTTTCTGATTTGTTTACCTATATATACAGGAATACAAATACAACTTTAACTTGTGTTTCTCTACCCCATTTCAGACCGAACTCCCATTTGCCCAGGCCATTCACAGCAGAAACACTGGGCTTTGGAAGTGCGCATTCTCATACTTCAGGTAACAGCTTCCCTTACGTTTTACAGCCCCTCTAGCTCGTTGCTGCAGCAGCGACTCCAAGGGTGGTTTTGAACTCGGTCTCCCCACATAAACGCCTCTTTGAGAAGCTCTAGCCTGGCACCACTTTCATGCTGCTGCATGTGATAGAGGCCAAAGTCTCAAAGCTATAAAACCCGGCAAGTTCAATCACCCGCAGGAGCAGGAGGCACAGTGTTCTGCCCACACACTGCTGTAGAAAAAAGCATACCCAGACTTCCTGATCCTATTAGCAGTTCTGGCACCAAACCCTCACCCAGACAAAGTGCGTGTGACTGATACTTGCCCAGGACCAGCTCAAGGCTTCTCAACAGCGTAGGCAAAATTGAATCTGGTGGCATTACCAGGTTGCTAAGTGGGAAGCTGAGAACAGCCCCAAAAAGGTGTTTTCCATTCCCTGCAGCATGACATTCTCCATCCACCTCGTACACATTCCCACTACAGCATGCCCATCCTCCATCTTCTCAAACCCAGACTCAGCTAACCACATTTGTCCAAGCCTCATTCTTTCTACAAAAGCTGTTCATCCTCCACCTTGCCCTGCTGCAACCCTTGATTATGGTCAGGCAACTTTCAGGCTGCCGCAACAGGGAAGGAAGCACCAGGCTGAAATCTTCGCCTTGGGGAAAAGAGGCAGTAGGACGGGGCAAAAGCACCAGGACTGAGAGTCAGGCTTTCTTCTTTTACTGCAGTCTTACAAAGCTGGAATGATGACTGATGCTGCTGAAAAGGGCTTTCCTCCCACAAAAACACGGCCTGCTCCTCCCAGTGCGGCAGAGGGCTGCATGGAGGAGAAATAAAATAAGCCACCAGGGCACTAAGTCGGTCCTTGCAGCCTCTGGTTCAAACAACACTGGCAGCCATCACCCTGCCAGCTTCACCCAGGCCATAGCGTGCCCCGACATCCCCATGGGACTTGCACCAGGGCTGGTGTTCGAGGATGCACGGAGCTGGTTTCGCCCCAGATCTGTAGAAACCATCATTAGAAGGTCCATTTCCCGACAGGTGTAAAGAAAAAGCTGCTAGCTGCAATGCAGAACCTCTTTCTGCGAGCAGCTTTTTCAAGGTGTGTATTTTATAACAGAGGGAAGGTAACAGGAATGCTGTAGCAAGGCAGAACAAGGCATTTTCAATTTTTTTTTTTTAAAAAGGGATGGGGCACAGTTGCATAAAGCAATGGAGTCCTCCAGCCCAAGAAAAGCACTGTGTGCAGGCAATGCTTAAAAAAAAAAAGGATTATTTCCATGTCCCAGAAGGAAAGAAGACTCAAAACCACACCTAAATACTTCCTACGCTGCGACTGTTTAAGAATTCTTTGCTGCCTTCTCTAATTTTCCACGGATAGCACCTGGGGGGGCAGAGGCTTCTTAGCTAGATATTTAGTGGTGGGTTCACAGAGCAAGCAATGGCTCAAAGAAATGAGGAGAGTGGAGACCCAGGGGCAATAAGGATCACACCACGCTTTGACACGCTCCGGTTTGGGTTTTCTCTGCACTGTGAGCTCAGTGCTCTCACTGTAGTCTTTTTAATGAAATAATATGCTTCCTAGGATCACCCTTCCTATTAAATATTTGGGATAACTACTACAAAAAGGCTTGAGCAAAATACTGCTCACAGAGCTTTTTCAGTCTCTGTATAGGACAAATCCAGAAGTGGGCCAGTTATAAATGCTTGTTCTTAGAGGAAAAATTCAAGTTTTTATTAATGAGTACTCCCAAGTTTTCCCCAGAAATATAAGGTAAAATATACATATATATTCAGCTACAGTTTCCCAACAAGAATTCTTATCATAAAGCAAATGGCTTGAGAGAGGCCCACACACTTGAGCTTAATACAAACCTAGCTTGATAAATTGATGGGAATATGGGGTTGGTAGGATTTAATTCATTCTTAGCCTTAAACCAGGCTTTCGTAGTAAGTCTGAAGCTAATATCACATAACTGTAGTAGAAAGATGCTTGGCACATGTAGAGTTAATCATTGGTACATTCCTGTTTTATGATTGTAAAGCTGCTGATTATCCAGCAGCATGCATCTAAGAGAAGATGTAACCCCTATATATTTCTTTACTAGCCTAGATTTAAGTACCTAGAATTTAGTCCTGCAACTCTCATTTGTATCTCAACACTTCTCCCAAATCACGAGCAATAACATCTTTGCTATTTCATAAATAATTATTTGCATCGGTCTTTTGAAGTTTAAAGAAAAGTATCGAGCAGAAAACTCTCCTGGCAGGGTAAGTGGCTTGCCTAGAGAAGGGCTTGTAACAAACATGCAATGCAGTGCTACAGCCAAAGTAACAACAGCAGAGAAAACAGAAAGTATTTTGACAACACAACAATTTTACTACAAAAACACCCTGTAACTCCCAAAGAACACCTCCTTACACATTCTTTGTTGAGACACATACAAGGGTAGTTTCTTACTCTAAACCCGACAGCTCTTCCTACTTACACATCCACATGACCCCAAGGAAAGCATCTGCCGACTACAGCTCTATCTCCAAACCTGCTACCTGTCTCTCACACAGGAGCTCCAGCGCCATTCGCTTGTTAATTCTGTTCTGGGAGAAGCTCTCTGGTTCTGCAAAGAACACAAAGCCCGTTCAAAACCTGTGCCTTCCAGTTTTCCCTTCAACATGAGTTCAGGCCAAAAGAAGAAAAAAAAAAAAAAAAAACAAAACAATCATTCATTAAAGTAAATGACAGATTACCAACACGCTTCATATGATAAACAAGGGGTTCGTAACATAAACTGTCCCTTGGGCCCACACTGCCTTTCAACTTGCGTATTTTGTATAACCTCTTCCCATACTGTGATTTTTCAGATTAGATATGCCAGTATTGTAGCCCAGAATCCAGTATTTCCTCTTCAGCTTGGAAGATCTGTGCAGACCCATGGCACTGGGAGCTGACAAGCCTACAGAAAACCACGTTAAGATTCTGGATCCTTGGACAGTTTGAGGAGAACTGCACTGCTCGAATACTGTAGTTTCTTCTGCGTGCAAATACGCACAGATTATGCATTTATGAAGAAGCAGCTAAAAAGACAGACTTCATACAAAGGGCTGCTCTACCTCCAAAAAAAAGAAAAGAAGGAAAGCAAGGAGACCAGTAACTTTGCTTGCCTCTTCGATCATACAATAAGTTATGAAGGCTGGCATTAACATTTACTTATTAAGAAAACTGCATGTTCACCACCAGATTTTTTTCTCAGAAAGTCTATGCCTTCAGCTGCCACACATTCTTACACACACACACACTAGAGTTTCAACACAGCTAGCGAAAGTTCCTGGGCTACTATGATGAACTGCTTGTACCTCCAATCTTGCCATTTCCAAGGAGCCTGAAGCTATCAGACTCTCTCTGCTAAGTTTTAATCCGTATGCTTTCTTGCATCCTGATTTTGACAACACAGTAAGTGCCACATACTCCCTAAAGATGATTTAAAAACAAACCACCAAGCAGAATTTGCTATGGAAACCTACCAAGCAGTCTTTCTGATGCCCCGCTCAAATCACCCTGCACAGCTAAGTGGGCAACCTGCATTGGTTAAGCAACCAATTATTTTGACTCGCGTCAAACATCCTATGTTGCACATATCCAATATTATGAGACAGAAACGCTGCAACACTGGTGTGCTTTCTGAGCACCCAGGGAGGGAAGAGACAAAACAGTAAAATGTAAATAGAGGATTTGATGGTTAACTACAGAATGCTGTTAAGTAGCAGGTTTCAAGAAGACATGGGTAGTCTCCTCACCAAGAAGAGACGGGATGAAGCAATTAAAGGGCAGTTTAAGTGTGGACCATGCAAAGCCTAACTTCTTCGGGATAATAAGTGGCAAAAAGGTAGCTCCTATATGCATAGGAAGTCTCACTGAACCTTGATTTAGTATTTGTACTCAAACAGGTACTCAGTATCTGGCCAGCAAAAGATTACGACGTCTCTGCAAGATGAACTCAAGAGCAAATCTCAGCATAAGCTTAACTCTGAGGTTAACTTCTCCATCTTCCTCACACGAAAGCCATTCAAGCTCTTGTGCACGTGAGCCCACACACAAAGTCAAGGGGCCAAGATCTTCAGCTATGTCAACCACTTCTTCTACCCGCAGTTTGCCTCTTGCAAGTAACTTTTGCATGTGTTAAACGTGTAAGGGCACATCTGAATCACACTCCGCTTGTCACTCACTGACAAAAACCAAGTTGACATGAGAGTCCTTCAGCTATGCAGCTCAGGGAACACATTAGCTAGATACCAGATTAAACCAACTGACCAGCAAAAACCAATCTACTGAATCACCAGGCACCTCCTCTCTCAGAAGCGCCAGACCTCAAGTCTCTGCTGTTAGAGGAAAGAGTAATGAAATATTGGCAGAGTCCCTGTATGTGGAAGGGGGTACAGTACCCACCTGCACGCAGGACTGGTCCCTCCCACGGAGCAAGCCGGCCTTCCTCCCAGCATGGTGGGATGAGGTTGTCTGAACACCAAGGCCCAGAGCAGAGCACTGGCTATGCTCTTATTTTTGAAGACGCTCTCAAAGTAGACATGGCTTTCTGACCTACCTTCCTACTCCTCTGATTCATCGTATATGTGGAGCTGTGGGTTTGAGTAGACTAGAGATATCCAGTCACAGGTTGCCCACTGCGATGCTTATCAAAGAGGAAGAGACCACCTACTGTGCTTAAATAGCTACGTGGAGGAATCTTAGCTCATCCACTAACGAGGATCTCAATATTCCTTCCCCAGTCACCTTTCAACATTTAGCTATCAAAAGCCATGAGCTTCAGAGATGCCCTCATTCATCAGTAAATGCGATAGTATTCACAGGCTGTTTCTGAAAAAGTAGAGTACAAGATGATGTCACACATTTCATAGTAAAAGGAGCATTTTAGGGGTTGGCTTGGCCAGTCAAACACTCAAGTGCTGGTTATTTTTATTCCCAGGCCATATATTTTGAAGTTATTTATACAAGCACTGAACACGATGGGACAGATGCTTTCACGAATGCAAAGAATGAAAGCCGGGACTTATCATCCAAAAACGCACCAGAGCATTTCTCGGGCTATACACAACTGTGAGGGTAAAGTCACTCAGCCGACGTCAAAATGCAGTCACCTCCAAGGTGCGATGAAGCAGCCACTCCGCTTGAACACTACGGGATAGTTTATAACAAGGGCAACGAGGCTCAACTTCTCCAGCTGAAGCTGCAGAGGAATTCGAGGCAGGCAGAAAGCAATTATTCAGCTGGATTTTGGCCAGGACACTGGAGTTAGCACTGCTGTTCTTGCAGACTGTGTCGGGGGACTATGCAATGACCACCAGCGCTGTCTACTGAGTCATCAGCACCGCTTCCCGCAGAACCTGGGTTCTCCTTGGAAATCTCCCATTTCTGGATGGAGTAAGCCCAGCCCCGGTCGGTTTGGGAACAACGTAGGACAAGGAGGAAGGGCGAGAAGTATAACTATTAGTGTCACTTTCAAGAGCAGTAAAATTTACATGGATTAAAGGGATGAAATCTTTATATATAGTAAAAAGGATAATTATAATGAAGGCATCTGTCTAGCTGGCACCACCTACAGCAAGACCTGCAAGCAGTAATTGTACAATAACAACGTGGTGTTTAGTGTGAGGTTTAGGACATTCTGCCAGAAAACCTAAAGCATCCAGGTTGTAAAACACTGTAATAAGTAGGTAATCCCCAGCCTGGCGTCCAAGTTACTGCCCTAACCTGTTCCTTATGATTATAAAATGTCTCAGTGTCAGCAGGTTCACTGTGAGTCAGAGCTGAAATAATAAATGGCTTATTTTCCATCCTGATGGAGGAAATACATCACGGCTCATTGTGGCTCACTTACTGAGGCTTTTTTTTTTTTTTTTTTTTTTAAAACAGGAAAATGTAAAAATAACCAAGTCATTCTGCCTTATTGCACTTATTTTTGATTAACAAAGCCCTTATTACAATCAAATTAGAAAAGAAAAAGCAGCATGTTTTCAATATGGTCTGCAAAAACAATACCTTAGGAAAAAATACAGAAGAAAAAATACTGCACAAACAGCCAAAGAATATGAAATTTGTGACAAATAGCCTCTTTGCCAAAGTGATTCCACCACTTCGCTCCTGTAAACAACGGGGTTGCCTGAGCTGAGGTGAAGGACTAGGCTCTAACCTCGCCTGCACTTTTGCTCCCAAGAAGCTGTCTTTAATCAAATTCCAGTGCTGACAACATGCTCACAACTGCTCTGTCGTGCATCTGCACACTCAGGACCTCTGGCTGTAAACTCCAGAAGAAAGCTGCTATCTCTTGCTTGGTGCATTGCTAGCAAGCAATAGTGCCCGACTTCTGGCAGGTCTGCCCAAACACTACATACAAACCATGCAAATTGTCCCACTGAAAAGCATTAAGAGACAGCTGAAACACCAGCATCCCCAAAATATTCATCCTTTACCTAATGCAGAAGCATGTAACAGCAGGAGTATTGCCAGCAAGATGCCATCAGTACTTATACCATTTGCAAACTGAAAGAACTGTAACAAGTAGGAGAAAATAAGCATCATTATTTTACGGACTTGGACAAAAAGCACAGACGTATTAAGATGGCTATTTCAAGCTCAAATTTGGAGCGCATATATTTTACACACATACAGGGTGGCCTACATACACAGAACATGTAAAACCACAGAATAATGTAGAAAAAAATAGAATAGAACAATAGAGAAGAATCTGTAAGCAAATTATATATAAAAGTCTTAAGTGGCATCCATTTTTAAAAAAGAAAGAAAAATACCTAAAATAGTAGAAAACACAAACAGACCAGTGTTTGCACAAACTGTAAAAGGAAAAAATCTGGGGTGAATATCACAAAGACAGCCCTGATTGTTTCCAGGGGAAACACCTGTCTCGAAGAACTGCAAGCTCTATGACTCTGCATATTTGAAACACACAGTAATTGATGTTAGACATACAAAGAATGCAAAATTCTTTGAATTAAAACAACATGTACTGAGAAAATGAAATTTCTCCAATATTTCATTGTAGGGAAAAAAACTGACATTTTTCTGCATTATATGTAGAATAACAAATTGTAAACTAATGCTTTAGACTGGAGTATGAAAAGCAAATGGTAATTCCCGGGGCGCTACTGCTAATAAACTGGTAATCAGCAACTACTAAGTTGTTTGTGACCAAAAGTCTAATAGTGTACCAAAAATGCAGATAAAAGTACAAAGTTGCTTTTAAAGTGGTGTCTCCTGACTGTGAGCTTTTCTAAACGTACAGTTTAAATGCACAAATGAACAATTTCCACTTCTTGCATATCCTTCCTGCAGCTTCTTATGCATGCTTCGGTAACTCAAATTTATCATGACCTTTAAAACCTCAAGACCCTTCGGCTAACAGCGGTCAGCACCCTGAGCTAGGTTCGCAGCAGGCCAGAATCTCTCCTCCCTGCACGTTCTACCGTGCCAGAGTTTGCCTGCGAGACACACCGCAGCGTTGGTTTCCACCCCACGCTGCTTTCCAGCTGAAAAACCCCGAATAATTCGAGTTCTGTTCTGGCGCTATCCACCAGCCCTAATTCTTGGCAGCCCTTACGGCAGCTACTTAAAAGGGCTAATGGTCTTGCAACGGAGTCATGGGACTTTGACTCACGGTCCCAGATTCAGCTCCAGGTCCCACCACCAGCCCCAGGCCTCTCCCCTGCCCTGCGCTCCCCCTCAGCTGCCCGCCGCCGGCAGCGCGGAGGCCGAACCCGCTCTCCTCCTGGGCCTCCCGAGGCTTTGCACTGTTTTGTGGAGGCTGCCGGTACATGCAGGGCTGCCTTTGCTTGCAATTGCTCCTCTCAGCCGTCCTCGGCGCAAATACGTGTCCAAATAAGTGAAAATACCGCCATGTGAAAGGCTGACACGCTAAAGCTACGCAAGCACAACAAGCCGTGCCATGGTTTCCTGCAGATTCACGCCCCCCTCCCGCCGCCACGTCCCACACGGCTTCCCACGGGCATAACCTCAACCCCACGATCGGCACCCCCTTTCCAGCTCAGCGACTTTCACTCCTCCGTAGTGGCAGCCCCTTTGGGGTTATACTGCAAGCCCCCAGTACACGGCCCCCAGACTCCACAGCGCCCTTCTGCCCCTCCTCAACAACGGCCCTTGGGGGGTCCATCAGGTCGGCGACAGAGCCTGGACTGGCCAGCAAGCTGCTAGCCACCAGGAGCAAAACAGGAGACCCCAAGCAAGGCTACTTAGCTCCTGAACTGA
>VYZV01043779.1:6921-17908 GCA_013401275.1 Pandion haliaetus | reverse complement strand
TGACAGTTAGCCGTAATGATGAATATTACAGTGACAAGCACAGAAGCTGGATTCATTACTGCCTTGTGAGTCATTAAGTCATTAAAGGTTTTTTCTAAGCTGAGTAAAGTTTCCATAATTTTGGGGCCACATTTCACATCAGAGCTACACTTCAAAAAGTGTTAAAAAACCAAAAACAATTCCGATGACAATGCTAGAGGGAAGCACAACACCCAGCACTTGGAATGGCAAGAAATTAGGATTTATAAGCATCCCACAGATACATTTAGAATTTTTTAACCCCTTTCACACTTTGGATCTCAACCCTTAAAAATGCAGGAAGAATGGTTCATTTTAAGCTTCTGGAATTTTTTTTTTTATTATTTATTTCCGTTTTGGCTTGTGATGTGAACAGATCCATTCAATGACATTAAGCAGCACTGCTTCTGAAAGCAACAGTCTGCTCTTTTCTATCCTACACCAGTAAGAGCAAAAAAATTCTCTTCCTTCTGACCCAAAGATCATGGAAAAGAACACATATGTCTAAAGACAAGACTTGCAGACAGACGTCATACCTTGTACTGGACAACAAAGTTGGAAAAAGGAGACAAGCTTTGAACTACACAAGCTCTTCCTTTGACTCTTTTTATTATTTTAGTTTTCTGCATGGGAATAGCCATTTTCTTAAATACAATTCACAGCAAGTTACCTTCCTTATTAATTGCAGCTTGTTTATAACATTCATTTAATTCTGTATCTTCTTCTTTTCTTTCATCTGTATTTACAATGTTATTGAAGAGGTCATGCTTCCAGGTAAAGATTGTTTTTTTGAACTAATGGGAAATCCTATTAGGGCCTTACTGTTGCAGTTTTTCTCCATAACAAACCCTTCCGTTACGTAGCAGATTACATACCTTTAAGATACTCCTTTGCGACACACATCATCTTCTCTTTAGAAAGTAAAACTTTACTTACTAAGCCTCAGCAAGAGAAAGCAGGATTTTACAATGCAAAAAAACAAGAAAAACACAACAACTCGTGGCAGTCATGATTTAACTCACATTTCAAAGCCGCCTCATTTCCTCTCTCGCCTTTTCTTATAAACACTGCAACCAAAACAGATTTGTTCACTTTGATTTTCAAAACGCTACTACTCCCAAATATGAGGAAATTTCTCTGCAACCCACTGAGGTTACCGGCACGTTATAGCCTTTGTCCCCATATCGAAACCATCCAGCCTTTGCAGACTTTCTAGGAAGCACACAACAACTTGCAGTTCAGATAGTTCTGACGTCTGTCCTGGGAGCGGGCAAGCCTGCGAGTGACGGTCGTCCTGGTGGTCTCTGGCTCAAAGAGCCTATTTCATCATATGCAACCGGGACGGACAGCGTGCTGCTCTGTATCCCCGGTCCTGCTTTCAAAACGGCAAACGGGGAGAACCCTCTCGGACTGCACATGCATGGAAGTTACACTATTTCTCTGAAAAGACACACCTGTGCTCCGCGTGAATTGCGTGGTTGTGCTCAGCTGTTAAGAGACCAGAGCAAAGACTTCCCAGCGCTGGCAAGCAGGGAGTCAGGCGCTAGTTAAACCCCGCGTAAGACTCTCTCACCTTTCCACCTCCTTGGAGGAGCAGACTGCTGCTATTGCGTGTGACACCCGTGACTTCCCTACAGACTCGGAGGTTCTTGCTTTTTTAATCCTCCTTAGAGAACCTTCTTCCCAGTCCCTAGCAGCCACTGTGGTATGGACAAGAAGATGCCCAGAACTTGGTTTCCAAATCAGTTTGCCAAAATACAGCCAGGACAGAGAAAGCCAGAGGTTCCTAAACTCTCAACATCTGCACAACAGGGCAAACCGGGCCAGTCCCTCAAGGAGCCAAAATACAAAGTCCTCACATCAGCTGGAAAAAACATGGTCCGAGGTACCATCTTAGTCCCACGCACTCAGGACTACTGGCTTGAATTTGATGAGGTTATTTCATAAACACTTGAAACTGTCCCTTAGCCTTTTCCCTCAACTGATGGTGTCTCATAGTTTGAGCCTAAAAGGACCTCTGGGGATGTCCACAAGGGCTGCCTCCTTTCTGGGGAGTTACTCACCATGCCTGATGAAGTTTCTCCTTGTGAACAGTTAGAGCAGGAACCTACTCTCCTTCACCGACTACCGATTCCATAGAGACCAGCCTCCTAAGGCAAAAGCAGCCTATGTAACCCTGTTCACACCTAGCTGTCTTCTTTCCCTTCTCCTGTTACCCAAGGGCTTTGCTCGCAACGCCAAGAGGTACTTTGAATCACAAAAGCCAACAGACAGAAAGGAACCACTACACTTAACTGAAGGCAACTACAAGGCTTTCTGACTTCAGGCAACCTCAGACAGAGTTCAGCAGAGGACTGGGGTCTACACACCAGCTAACTGGTCAGGGACAGGGAAGAAACCTCTGTTTCCTACTTGGAAGCTTCAATGCTGCAGAGGAACCCCAGAACCTCATCGGACTCTCGCACAACCAGTTCCCATCAGCAGTTACACACGT
Source organism: Pandion haliaetus (assembly GCA_013401275.1). NCBI lineage: Eukaryota > Metazoa > Chordata > Aves > Accipitriformes > Pandionidae > Pandion > Pandion haliaetus. The sequence goes on along the minus strand of VYZV01043779.1, from coordinate 15,396 downwards.
GATCTTAAGGCTGCCAGTACAAGATGAAAAGTCAAATCTTAAAATGGCAAGTGAGATCTACTTTTCTTACTGGTGCTACCTCTGAACGTTAATGCAAGACTTATGTGACAGAGGAAAAAAAGCTGTTAACTGGGAGAGGGAATATTCGGCTCAGCACAGATATGTTTTGCTACTCTATTTCTATTCCTCACGTGATAAAATACAGTGTGTGTGGTACTTTAGCAAATCAGCAGCACAAGCAATAAACCCGGTCAGAAGTTTCTGACAATAAAAGCATATTCTGCCCTCTGATTTTTTCCCCCCCCCCCTTAAATTTGGAAAGAAGTTTCACATTTCAGTATAATTCAGACCATGTTAAAGACATTTCTAGGAAAAGGCACGTTTCCTGCAGCAAAGCTCATTTAACAGTCACTTAACAGCAACAAACTTAAAGTCCTGGTTGGCAATTTCAATTTCTCCTCTGCATGATTCATTTATCCCTGGGATAGGCTTGAGCAAGGGATTCTCCCAGCGAAAGGCAGACTAATCAAATTATTTCAAGTCAGTCAGGTATTCACTTTATGCCATCCGGCGCCGATGGCAAAATCTCTTGTAATAGCAGATCCCCCAACGTTAAAAGAAAAAAAATATTCACAGGCTAAACACTGGCTTAATCAGAGCCAAGAGGCAAAGCTCCTACAGTCAGAAAGACATAAATGTCATCACGGTCTCATTCTCGTTCCTAATCCTTCACGCTGCGTTGGAAAGTGGCTTATATACACATATATATGCACCCCATTTCAGACACACGCTTGACAGAGCACAAAATTACCCCCACGTGCAAGGCACCATTGGTACATTGCGTCCCAGTGGCTGGCACGGAGAGGACAGATTTTTCAGCAAGACGCTGAAAGATCCCAGCACGGTGGCCAGGACTGAGCAACAACCTGAAAAGGCTCGAGCCTCTCCACCCCCCCTTTCTGAGCAGAAGGGCATTCCACGTGTATCCGAACACACGCAGTCCAGGAGAGCAAAATTCTCCTTTCCAGCTTCCCTGGCCTGCAGCGAGGAAGGGAGACAGGACCCACGACAGTCACCCCCAGGTTTACAGGGCTGCCAATGCAGCTGGTGCGTTACCAAACCCCAGCGTTCAGCCGAACAACTGGAGCCGTTCGGAAGCTTGTACCTCGGAAGAAATCTCGGCAGCCACGGTGCTGCCCTGGCTCACAGACGGGCTGACGGAGAAGGACTGAAGACCTTGGCCTGGGTTGTGTTTTACGCACGCATCGTTGGCTGCTACTTTTACACACCGTGCCTAGCTAAAGACACCTAGCCTGGCAAGTGATTTTTGGTGCGAACGTTTCTTACCTCTGTCTCAGCCTGGACTGTAACTTGAAAATCGGGGCGCTTGGCGCACTGTCGCTTCAGCCCGGTTTCCAAAGGACAGGCTGCAGCACCAGTTCGGCCGCCGGGTATCTGCGCTGCAGCTGGCTGGCAGTAAAAAACACAGCAAATACCAGCTCTTGCCCCGGGAGTAGACAGGGAGCACGGGGAAAAGATCAAGCAGTGATGCTGATAACTACAGTGGGTTATTCTCTTCCTCCCCTCCCACTGAGCGCTCCAACAGCTTCCAGCTCGCCCTCCCTTGGGAGAGCCACGCAGCCCTCCGCCTCCCGCGGTGCCCCTTCTCTACACCTGCCAGAGACGCTCTTGCTCCGATCGTCTTTGAAAACGAAAATCTCTCTTCTCAGCTATATAGTTTTCAAGTTGACAGCTTTTGTTTCACACACGAAGAACCTCCTGCACACCTGAGAGCCTGCCAGCCTTTCCCCCGTGGCACCCTTGGCCCTAAGAAAAGGCACTGCCTCCTTTAAGAGCATCACGAAGCCGCCACCGCTATTTCCTACGTTCTCAAATCCAATGCAGAGGGCAGTCACATGCTCCCGTTTACACATCCCATAATACAAGGCCCCTATTTATCAATAAATGCCTTGAGGTGCAGAGCAAAGCCCAAGCTAATAAAAATCTGCTAGGATTATCTGCTGGTGTTTCACATCAGCAACAGCAGTGGCCAGGGGAAAGTGAAGGAAAATGGGGATGCAGCAGAGTCCAAAGAGTAAAGAGCAAAAGGAAGGGGCTGCTACAGGTGTTTGAAGAGTTGGGGAATGAAGAGGTAGGAGAAAGCAACAGAAGTAGGGGCACAACTCTTTTTTTCTTTTTTTTCCCCTTAAAAAAAAAAAAAAAAAAAAAACCACAAAACTCTTAATTCAAGGCATTAAAGAATGACTTAAAAAAATACACAGACAAGCAGACAACTGCTACGTTTTGCTGAGTAAATACCTAACCATTGGAACCCATGGCTGCAGGATAACTACTGGAAAATAACTGGCAGTGATTAAAAAGGGATTAAAGGGGTTTTATAAACAACAGTATCTGTTGTTAAACATGCTAAAATAAAATTACAAGAGTTAATAACCCATTTGCTTCAGGGCATAAACTAATCCTCATCTAAGGGTAGCAGAGATCTGCCTGCATGTCAGCTCGATATCTGGTGCAACAACTCCTCTCTATAGGCAAGCAATCCTTGCTTTTAATTCCTGGCATTTAGAAATTGTCTTTCTTGCCTGAAAAAGAGAGCATGCTATTGTTCAGGCCTTCAACTGACCTCACATAATTAATTCTGGAGTTTACCAGATATATCATTCCCTTGAGGGGTGGCGGTGAAATGCATGAAAAGGGAGGAAAACAGTTTAATTGCTCCACACTTCAATACTCCGCTCTCGATTTCTTCAAATACGGTTTGTCAGGGCACTAGAACCGAGCACATGAGATAAAATTCTCATAAAAAGCTTCAAGACACGAACAAAGCACAAAATCTGTTAGCACTTTTTGGCGCAACAGTTCAGCAGCCAAATCAGTTTATGAGAAAATTAGATCTTTAGGACAGGCAGCAAGAGAAGATTTTTAATATATTAGAACAGAAGAATTTACTCTGCCTGGTAATAATTAAAGCATTATCTAGTATCATAGCCTGTTCTCAAAGACAGGATAGGGTAGAAGTACAAACTCCTCGACATTACGATTCCAGCCCTCTCCAAACCCAAATCCAAACCCATGAGCCTTACTAACAGATTGGCTAGTGTCCCAAATAATTGCTTCTGGACAAAACACGAGATGGGACACGACCCATCCAATGCTCCACTGTGGTTATGAATTTTTGCTTTCAAATGCCAGCTTGCTCTTTCCCACAGGTAAGACGGCTGTGCGCCAGGGACGCTCCTCCCCTGGCTCAGGAGAGCTCCTGGAAGAACAAGTCTTGAACATCAGCCGTCCAGAACTCATTCCACAAGTGACCTTTCCCTCTATACTGCCAGGCTACTCGCTCCAGTTTCATTCGTCTACAGCTTTTTTATTACTAATTTTTTATTTTTAGAGGGGTGCAGATTACAGCTGGCTCAGTCTGGCAATCCCAAGGGTCAACATTTGAACTGTGTTTTCAGAAAAGGACATTGCAATGGTCCACTTCAACTCAGTAGCGGGCCAGATCAAGCGTGCCCTGTGCCTTGTGAGTCTCCGCAACGTTTGGCACTGACCACCCAACACAGCAATATCAGCACTGGAGCCACATGTTAAACCGATAACCAAAGCAAGAAATATAAAATGCCTGCTAGGAAAAACAAAAACAAAAAAAAAAACCAAAAAACCCCAAACCCACGACAACAAAAACCAAAGCTCTGAAACTTAAATCAGTTTTACAGTGAATGCAAACATACTGTTTCAGACCACTGTACATATACATTCTGTCTCCTCCCCTACTGCTGAAACAGCAAAGCATGCATGGCAGATGGCATGATTCATCTGAAAATTACTCTAGCAGCACTCTATTAGCCTCTAAGGAGTAAACTAGGATAAAAACATTCTGAACGTTAACTTAAACTAGGCAGTTGTCACGAGGAGTCGTCAGGTCAGTCTACTTGCTTAGTTTGCAGAATTTTTCTTTCCATCAGCAATAAGCACTACGTACGAAGATACCATCATTTATTCGTTCTACCGACCAGGAATGAATACAGAAGCAAGAAGGGAAGCAGCTGAGGGACAAAAAGGTTTATTTCCCCACACAAACGTAAAAAAGTACCAGCCAGAGTCAGGCCCAGAGCCGCAGCACATCGCGTCAGCGGCGGCACCAGCCGTCCCTGCCGCGATGGGACAGATACAGCTTCGGGAGACTGCACATCTCCGCTGGGGGAAGAACTTCCCTCCCGCAGGCCCAGCGGCTGAGTGTCAACGTGCCCGGCTGAAGACACGGACGGGACCTCAGGAACTCTGTCCCCTGCCCCAAGGCATCAGCAATTACAGCCAGGACGTGAGGCGGTGAGCGAATGCAGCGAGGGGCTGATCCCGCTCGGGGCTCCCCGGGAAGCACTGCCCGCCAGCCCGTGTCCCACGCGGGGTCACTCGCCAGGGGAGTGACGAAACCAACGCCCGCCTCATTCGCGTCCGGGGTCAAGGCGGTCTTACCCGTCGGCCTGCCCCAAAAACGCAGCTGGAGCACCCCGGGGCGTCGGTCCCCCTCCTTCACACAAAAGGCAGGGGTCAGCAGTGCTGCACCTCGTCTTCCAGAGAAATCAAAAGCCATAGGAAGTAAGGAGTTGGGATGCCAGCTGCAAGGAACGCTGAGCACTCGCTCACGGACCTGCTGCACATGCAGGTGATGCCTCCAACTGAAACTCCGTCGCTCATTTGAGAACAAGAAACAAAACACACACTTAGAGGGTTCAGAGTATGCTGACGGTACAGAAACTCACCGCAGTGCAGGACACTGCCCCAGGACCGACTACGCTAACGTTAACTGCCTGCACTCTGGGCCCCAAGCTAAAAAACTCCTTCCCAAATAAACAGTCCACAAGAACCAGGGGTTGGTTTTTTTTTTTCTCCATCAACAACAATCCTTATTCAATAGAAGCTGACTACTCGGCGTGCTCTAATGGGCAGGTTAACCGACCAGGGGGCGAAGCCAGTAACACAGTTGCCCTCATCTTTGGGGAGAAGGTGGTGAAACTGTGTTTAATGTCACCTCTTCAAAAAGGCGTTTTCTACACATGTATACGCTACCACGTCAGCCTCGTTGCATAACCAGGTTGTGCAATCACTGCAAATTCATTTACATCTTCATTTTTGTTCCAGAGCTCCAGGAGGGGGAAGGAGGGATCACTGTCAAAGGACGGGGTGGACTTTGCAGAACTGGCCTCCTCGGCCGCAGGAGGATGGTCTGAAGAGGGGTGGGAGGCAGTGGGAGGGCACCAGGACCCCCCCCACTACTGCCACTACCGCTCACCCAGAGCGGACGCTTCGAGCAAAGTCTCTGTTGGAAACCTCAAAGCAAAGGATGACTTCATAGCATCAGGGAATGACTAGCGTTGGCTTGGACTGCAAGCAGAGAAGATTATGGTTTCTCCTTTTAATACTTATTACTATGTCATTGCCGCAGAACTGTAAAGAAGAAATAGGCAAGAGCGCGGTATCAGGTTTTCATAGACTGAACAAACTGGATTATTCAAGAGTGACTCAAGTTTCCTAACAAGCATGGAAAAGTCTGCATTAAGATAGCATCTCTTTATTTTCCCAAAATCGGTTGCAACAGGCTGTGTTTTAAAATACTGCTTTAAACTCCCGTCCTCGTTTTTATTTCGAGAAGGCATTTTCTGCATTTACTACGTTTGTGGATAAGGGCACAATGCACCAGCAGCGCCAGTGACCAGACCCTAGGCCAGCATTAATACCCCGCTGGCTAGAATACACACTCACACAACGTTAGGAGAGACGCTCAGCTCTTGCAGCAAAGGCAAACCCTCAGCCATAAAGATCTGACACCATAGTTTTACTCACAGGCTGCCTATATTCATCAAGGAAGAAGGGGAAATAAGGCAAAAAAAATTAATCCCCCACTTGAGCTGAAAGAGAAAGCTCCTGGTTCAGCCCTCTCGGTCATTCTCCGAGGTTTCCGCGCACCGTGCCACCTGCGTTTAAAACGCAGAAGTGCCTTCCAGCTCTGCCTGATGCCATCCCAGGAACGGCAGGGCCAAGATACCGTAACAGCTACAAAGAAGTGAAGCTGCTCTGAGTTAAACATGCAGTCACACTCTGGGTTTTCAGATCTAAAAAAAAAAAAAAAAAAAAATTACACCTTTTTTGGTACTGCTTCCTTCGCTATAGATTTCTAGATATTAATCAAGATCTAAATACATCTAGCTAGATAAAAACTTGTACCGCAGTTTTTATTTTTGTTTGAATTACATAACACCATTTGATCAGCTCACACGTGAATTCACCCTGAATTTCAAGTAGCTTCTGGTTTGAGCTGCTGCAGATCCGTCAGCTGAGCAGAGCTCAGCTCAAAGAGGCAGGGCCAAAGTAGGACGAGCGTAGCAGTGGCAACAGGCAAACGGCAACTGCAAATACCTGAGCCAGATCTGGCGCTGGCAACTTAACCTTCCTCGACGTCACCGCAAAGCTCATTAAAAAAAAAAAAAAAAGAATTAGTAGTAACACTAACGAATCTAATCAATAAACATTTATCTTGGAGCAGCACTTCCACCGTGAATCTTTCACTTTCATACGAGCGTCGCTTTCCTCACCTGAACCTCCGGAGACACTGGAAGATCTTACCGAGGAGTAAAGGCAGCAGCCCGGTGTCCTCCGGGGAGGCCAAGGGACGTACCTTAACTGCTTTCAGTAGCGGGGAACCTATGGGGTGAATCACTGCAGACTTCTCCCCCTAACTGCTCAGAGGGGATGCGATCCCCTTCCCTGACCTCCTCGTCGCGCCCGAGCAGCGAGCGGAGGGCTACCCGCAGCCGAGCCCGACGGAGGGCACCACTTCAGCAGGACCCCCCGCCAGCGGGCTCGGCTCCGGTACGGAGCGGCCGCCGGGTCACGGCTCCGACACCCAGAGGAACCCGGGCAGCAGCACCCTGCCAGCACCGGGGCAGAAGGCAGGCTTTCCCGAAAAGCCGCCTGCTCACACCTCCCCACCTCCTGATGCCGTCCCACGCGCCCATCTGGAGGACGCTGGCGGGGCGGCTGGGAGCAGCCCCCCGTGCCGGCCCCCCAGCGCGCCGGAGCCTCGCAGGGCACCGCTGCGGGCGAAGGGGGCAAAAAGGAAAGAACAGGGGGCTAACCAACCCCTGACAAACTACACGCACTAATTGCGCCTTTCCAGAGGGGAGACAACAGCAGGAGTAATCCCTCTTCCCTCAGCGCGCCGCCAGGATGCCTTCGGAGCCAGGTTTTCTGGGAGAAGGGGTTGTGGGGGTTGCAAATAATTACATTTAATTTGAAGGTTCACATCTGAAGGGAGTATTTTTGGAAAGAGAAGTCAACGCGTTAACAGCGAGCAGGAGCACAGAGCGCATAATCCTTTCACATCCTGACAGGGGAGAACTGCGGAGGCCTGCCATGAAGCATCTCTGCATAACAGCATCTTCATTTTTTGAATATCTAATTAGGAGTTTCTATATATTGCAAAGCACCGCTATAAGATATAATTTAGTTGGCAAACACTAAAGATCTCTCAGTCTGTAAGTATGCTTTTGGCAATCAAAATTTAAATCTGGATATGTATCCGAGATATGTACGGCACAGGTACTTTTTTTTTTTTTTCCATTCTAACAATCACATTCAAATTAGCAGATTAACTTGAATCAGTTTTAAGCAAATGCAAGCTACAAGCAAATCAGCCTCCACCACAGTATATTTTTGGATTGTTAGTACCCTGATTGCCGTTAGTAGCTTCAAATATATTTAACATATATTAAAGGGCAGCAGACAAAGTGAAACAAGTTTTGTCTAAACCCAAGAAGGCTACGGATGCCAGAGCTTAGCACCAACTCGGACTTGAAACTCACACATGCCAAAAAAACATTTGCAATTGTGCTAATTCCCACTGTGGGAACTAAAAGTCAGCTTCATATAACACAACGGGCAACACATCCATTCCTTTAATTTCAGTCGCCAAATTTTAATTAATTTCCACCCAGCCAAACATTAAGCGTTTCTGCTGATCTTGCGGGATGCAAACTCATTTGCACAATAAATGCGGTCTAACAAGTCACCACATTTATAGCACGTTGCTTCAGTCTTATCTAACTGCGTAGCTTGAGAAGTCAGTGATGGGTAAGTGAAACTCCACCCACGTCACAGTTTCTGGAGTTAAGTGCAAGAAAACTGAAGAAGTTGCTACCTTCGCATTGCAAGCGAGACTGCCAACAGTATTTGGACCGTTGGAGCCCATATTCCGAACGACACACACAGCCCTTGTTTAGGAAGGCAGGGGGGGTGAAAGCATGCGATTTTCACTTCAATTTTTCTCCTACAAAATGAACGTCTGTATCCCAAAGCTCCAGAGCTCCCTTTCCCAAAAAAAACCAAAGTCAAAGACCCTCTACTGCCTGCTCACGGTAGCTGCCAAGGTGAGAAAAATATAAAAAAAAAAAAAAA
>VYZV01043778.1:35839-46566 GCA_013401275.1 Pandion haliaetus | reverse complement strand
CACATTGGCAAGCCTCCAGTTGTCTGGGACAATTGATTTGAATTACAATTTGATATGTACACATTTCCAGTTCTGCAGTGAGCACATGGACTACTCTCGTACCTTTTCTCCCATGAAAATGAGCTGTTTATATTTCAGCCAGGACTGACCGTGGTTTTCCTGTTGCTATAGTCAGCTCCAAAAGTATGTTATGAAGTAGAGGACATGTATGCCGTTCTTTCACAACTTACATATCTAGACAAGCACTAGTTCTAATCTGTTATACTAATGAACTTAATGAATGTCTGTTAGAGGTAATGTTCTGCTCTTCTCCCCTTGTAGCCAAAATTCTCTTAGCTTCTCCTGAAGTTCTGCCTGTTGGAAGACAGGACAAATGTATGATGGGGATTTTTTTATTGATACACTTGATTAATTTATTGCTTCATAGTCTTTTTATAGAAATCTAGCTGTGCAAGTTGTCTCTTAAAATAACAGAATAATAATGATGAGATCTATTAATATTGTTAAATAATAAATAATTGTATATGTATCTTCTCTTCCTAGATATTATAACCTACATAATAACAGTTCCGTAATTTCACTATGAAAAATACTTACCTAAGGACCATGTCCAGTTCCTTTTATTCATCCACTTTGAAACAGGTTCTTATTTTTGCTTTGAATACCAATCTGTCTGCACTATCCATTTTAAACAAATTATTTTAACTTTTGAGGTATAAATATGCCATCAATTTTGTCGTAGGTGTGGAGGCCAGCAGCAGAAATAAAGGTTTCATCTGTTCTGTTCTCCAGAGTATAATCTTAAGTAAGATTTACCATGACTGAGTTTGAAATGGATTGTTTCGGAAAAAATGGTTCCTCCTTTTGCTCAGTACATACATGTACTTCTTAACTGATCCTTCACTTTCTGACAAAAAGATCTTTCCCTTCTTTACTTTGTTTAAAAATGTTCCAGCGATGATATTTCTTCTATGAAACACTACTTAATTTGTTGCTTAGTCATTTGTAAATGGTGAAGAGGTGGGAATTCAGTGTGTTTATACAGCACCTAATACAGTCAGATCCTAGTCTCTTAGAAAGCAAATATAAATATACAGTTTTGCATACCATCAATGCAGTTTTTAAATGTTACATTTTTAGACTCTTAGAAACTTAGTTCTAAAGGTGTGCAAGTTAGAAATTAATTGGAGTCTCAGATTCTGACTTCAAGTTGTACTATCACTAGTTAGAAAAAAATATTTCTGAACTCAAAAAATTTTGTTTGAAATTAGGTAATAAACCTGTATTATCCTGTAATGTAACTTGATGCTGTGTCTGGTATAATTACAGTGATATTGTCAAGTTTTTATATCAAATCTAAGTGCTGATGAGCATATCAGTTGTTGAAGATTTTCTTGCACTTTAGCCATTGGTGGAAGTTGCAGTGTACTACAGTGAGGTATACAGATGTATATTAAGGCTGTTGACATGCTGAAAGATACCTTTGTGGTAATTAGAAAGATCATCCCTTGTGAAACCACATATTCCTTTAGTTTTTACATGAGAACATACACATGTAGTATTTTTTTGTTGGTAATGGGATTAAGATTTGAGTGGAAGGTTCCAATATAGGCTCATTGAATTTTGTAATGGAAAATAGTTTTTCTCTTAAACATCAGGGAAGACCAAATTGGCAGTGTGAGGCCATTGGCCTTCTGAGGTTTTAGCTGGCAATATTAATTTACATATTAAAGTTATCTTCCTTTAATCCTGTGTGTTGTTACTTTACAGGACATTGGTTTGGCTGCTTGTCACTAGTGTGTTGAGTTTTTCAAACATCCGATGTTAGTGGATTAAGATGGGCATGCCTTGCTTAAGGTGTTTCCAGTCAGATTTTTAAATAATAATGAAGGACCTGAGCCTGTCTGAGTTGTGTTCAGATTAAGGAAAAAATATAAAAAGAGAAAGCAAGGAAAAAAAAAAATCATGCAACTAAAACACTGGACTAGGTCTCAGGAGATCTGAGTTTGGTCCTTTTTTCTGTCACATCCTTCCCATCTGACCTTGCTTAAATCACTTAGATCTTTTACAGTTGTTTAAACATTTTTACACAAATAGTCTTGTCCTTAATCTCTGTTCCATATCTCCTTTTTTTTTACAAGTAGATTAAAACATCACTGTCTTCATCCTTTACCTCTATATACTGTATATATACTGTACTGTAAATATACCGTGAATTCTTTGTAGCAGTAGACTATCCAAGAAAAGTAAATAATGGCTCTTAACATAAAGTGATATCCAAGTATTACTGTAATATGCAATAACTGAAAAAAACCCTGGACATTGAGCATTTTTCCCCCCAACTAATTCTAAGTTTATTTTGATCACTTCAAAAATTGATGTCATTTCCCATAAATCACAGAAGTATCAAAATGTGAGTGAGAAAATAATGAGACCTTTCTATAAACCACAAAAGCATGGAGTATTTTTCACTGTCTTCTGAAGTTGACTATGGCTAGACATAAGGTAAGAGCAGGCACTGTTATTGCCATTAAACCCTCAGTGCATCCTGCTCACATTGTCAGTGTTAAGCAAATCACCGGGTTCTTAGTTATGAGGGATTTTTTTCCCCCAGGCCAGATTTGTAGGAAGCAGATTTGGATTTTTAGCTTTCCTTCTTAGTAAGGCACATGGTCTGCTTTCTGGGATCTTTTGCAACTTTTCATTGAAAAAGTCACCCAAGTTCTCAAGGGCTTAGAACATTGAGAGTGTCCTTGATCTTTCTCGTGCTCTTACTCTCAAACACTGTAATTGTGGCTTTTATTCTTTAAGCGTTTTTTAAGTTTCTTAAAGGATGCTGGGAAGAACTTCTGTTTGTAGTACATGTTGGCTTATAGGATAGATGTTCTGTGGCTGCTTCTGAACTAGGCATGTATTTGCACTGTTTCTTGCTATTGAACTCTGTTCTAATATCCGTTTTTCATATGTAGTAATATATTAGTTCTCTCATTAGAAACATGCAGCGAGCTCCAATTACTCATTCTTATGAACAGACCTTCCTCTAAGAACATTCCCATACTAAGATACCAAGAAAGTTGAGGCGAAGTCCGTAAACACCTAAAGTTTAACCTAAGAACCCAGCCAATAAAACATGGTTACAAAGTCGTTGTCATGGTTTCAGCCCATCCAGTAACAAAGCACCACGCAGCCGCTCGCTTGCTCCCCACCCCCTCCCCTGGCCATAGTGGGATGAGGAGAAAACATAAAGGCAGGCTCGTGGGTTGAGACAAGGACTGGGAGGGATCACTCCCCACTTATGGTCACGGGCAAAAGACAGGCTCAACTTGGGGAAGAAACAAAACCAATTTAATTGACTACAAATCAAATCAAAACAAGGATATTAGGAAGTAAAACCAAACCTCAGAACATCTTCCCCCCACCCNCTGCCGCTCCTTTCCTCAGGGGGAAGATTCCTCACTCGTCCCCTGCTCCACCGTGGGGTCCCTCCCATGGGAGACAGTCCTTCACCAACTTCTCCAACGTGAGTCCTTTCTGTGGGCTGCAGTTCCTCACAATCTTCCCTGGCGCGGGTCCTTTCCGCGGGCTGCTCTCCAGTCACACACTACTCCAGCACGGGCTTTCCCATGGAGTCACGGCCATCTTGGGGGGCCTCCACTCTGCCGCTCACCCCCATGGGCTGCAGGGGGACAGCCTGCCGTTTCACCACAGGCTGCAGGGCCATCAGCCTCCTCAAGCACCCCTCCTCCCCCTCCTTCTTCACTGACCTCGGTATCTGCAGGGATGTTCCTCTCACATTCCAATTCCCCCACTCACTTCTGGTTCCCCTTCTTAAATCTGTTCTCCCAGAGGCGCTACCACCATCACTGATGAGGTCGGCCTGGGCCAGAGGAGGGTCTGACTTGGAGCCGGAGGAGCTTCCAGCAGCTTCTTAAAGGAGCCACCCCTGCGGCCCCCTCCCCCGCTACCAAAAAACCCTCACACCACACAAACCCATAACAGTCATGGACATAGATCCCATCTTGCAAAGCTTACTTGTCAGAGCACTTCAGAAGAGAGGGGGTAGGCAGAGAAAAGGAGAACAAGGACACTGTAAAATGCCACAGTTGCAGCTTTTGTTGAGTTTCTTTCATGTTCTGTTACTCCATTAAGTCTTGGGCAGCATGTTCCGAGAAGTGCCAATTCTGTACTGAGTTCCAGTGAAGAAAAATGTGAGGTCACTTGCAAACCAACAGCAAGAGTATATGTTGTTGTTACTCCTCTAAGTCAAGCCATATTAAGCTCATTTTTAAAGATAAAATGTGACATTAGAAGCATTTGATTTCTGGTTTCGTGGAAATGCTGCAGTATGTGCTTTCAAAATGACGATGATTTATATTTGTATTCCTTTTTATAGACTTAGTGTGTACAGGGATTGAAGAGCGAAACCTTAATGTTGAAGTGCTATTTAAGTACAGATTTCTAGTGTTCATGAAGTAGTATTTTTGTACACAGAGAAATGAACTCAGTTGCTGAACATAACTTTTCATTCTAGCTAGACACGTTTATTGTATGTATTGTGTATCCGCATGCCTCCAGACACACAACTGAAGCTTGCTTCATGGTATATTCCCAAACAGGAGACCATAGTTCAAGTGCAATTAAGAGTCATCACATGGTTGTGTAGTTGAGGAAATAGATCAAAGGCACTTTTATGCAGTTGTGGGGGGATTGCTGTCTCAAATGACAAAGCATATGGAAACCATACATTTTTCTTCACCTGGTCTGTTTCATTTAAACCTATGTCTCTAGTCTTTGAAAGCCAATATTAAAAACACCTATCTTCCTCTCTCACATGCCATTGCTAAGCTCTTGAATAGATGAAAGGATGTTCAGTATAACAAAAGATGCTTAAATTGACCATAGTATTATGTTCTAGTTGAGGAACTTAGCAAGGACTTGAGCTTTGATAGAAATACATGGAAGAAGATGGTATTTAAGCCACCCTGCTGGAGTCTGGCCCTTACACTAGCTCCTTCCTTCCAGCATAAGCAAGGCAATGGAAGGTCGTTCAAACTTTGTGGGTAGTATTAGTAAAGACATGGATTGACGAAATGTGGCATGATCACCTTGGAGAAGGATTTTGCCAAATATTAAAATATTTAAATGTTCCTAGAAGTGGATGGGTATTATGTGGGTAAGGAGGAATATCGTTTTCAGGTGTGCACTGGAAACTTGGTTATATTTTGGAATTCCCAGAGGAGAAACACTGGTATGGTGTCTAACAGATAGTGACGGAGGTGATGGCTAAATTAAATTTTCATGCTCCTTCACATGGCTATATGCTGAAATATTTATGTTGGAATATATTTAATTCTTTTTTATGATTAAAGTTTGCACAAAGTATGCATGTTTGTTTATGCCCCAGAGATTAGGGTCAGTGGTATGATATGAAAGGCAACTCATTAGATGCTACTTCCCTTTAACAATTATGTATTTATTTATTGATGATGTTTCAAGTAAGTTTAAAAATATATTATTATTTTTCACCTTCATAAACAAAATTGTGTATCTTGAAATCTCACGGGTTTCTATAAAAGGATAGCTATTAGAAGTAAAGAAAAACAATGGATAATGGACTATTAAAAAGACAATCCTATGTCACATCTTATTGTTAGAAATTTAAAAAAAAATCAATTCTATAAAGGTTAATAGTGGTAATTGGCAACCCTATTGATGGGCTTGCTTTTATCATGGTAATTTTTTAGGTTTGATTAACATAGCATTATGATTAACAAACAAGACTGGATTTTTGCAGAATTTTCCCATGTATTGAAGCTTAAAACTTTCCAAATTATTTGGTCACATGTGTTTCTGCCAACTGCTTCTGGCCCTTCAGTGACAGATACCATTTTCAGTTACAACCTCTGTAGGTCCTAATATCTAGCTTACATCCTAAGCTTGCAAATTTGGCTTATACGGCACTCCTAAGATCTAGTAGTGTTCCCTGACTATCCACACATCCCCAAATCTTTTCACTAATTAACAAAAACTTCTTTGGTTTTATCATAGTTTTTCCCATTCTGAATGCTGCTTCAAATATTTTCCAAGTCTCTTGCCTCTTTGCGTTATCTCTCCTTGTTTTGTCATGCTAGTAGCTTCCCATCTTCCAGCTTGTCAGAAACAACCTTTAAAGTACTTTCTGTCCTATCCCCAACTCAGTTCTTGTCTCTTGTTCTTTATCAGGAGATTGAGTGCACAGTTGGTAAGCTAATGGTGATTGCCTGCATCACCCGCAGAGTGGTTTTGGCTAATCTTCCACATACAGCAGGTCAACAAAAATTAACCCTGCTCATGTATTGTGGGTATGATTTCATGCTATAACTGAACTAATCTAATGGCGAGCTACCACTAAAAGGCACAGGTACAGACCTCCCATCTATACAATAACAGGTAATTTACTTAATACACGGAGGGTAATTTGCTGAGACCTCTTGATGTACTGCTAACTTTACATTTCGAGGTATTTACACTTACTGAATTGAAAATTTACCTTGCAGCAGAAATGAGAGGAGGCATAATGGTCAAAGCCTTTGTTCTGAAATAACTAGTCATCAGATACAATGGAGGAGAATACAGTGAGGCATGGCTGAACGAGGGGAATGTAAAGATAACGTAATGACTGTTACTGTGCTTTCCCATCCTGAGCTGTTGTTATCCAAGCCCTGACATGAGTCGGTACAGGCCAACTGGTTTATCTAAAATCTGGCAAACAGTAGAATTTGTCTGGGAAACTTCTATATGGAAGAGTGCTTAGCTCTGTCCCTACTATTGCAAGCCACTAAACCTACACGGACATGATCTCCCCCGTGTCTGGCTATCAGTGGCTTTATGGCCATTTTGCTTCAGGAGCATGATGCAAGGTATCTGTATGCGTGCCTTAAGCTGTTTATAATCAGAATTTTTAGTAGGTGTTTAAAGTTTTGCAAGATCTTTTTTTATTGTTTCTGTGCACTTTCATCACACTTTTCACCTGAATTTTGCAGTCCTTCAAAAGTAATTGTTGAGGAAAATGCTAATTTTCTTAAGTGGTTTATGAAATATTTCTTCTTAAGTTTATGAAGTCTTTCGTTGCAAGGTGATTGCTTTTTCCCTTTTTGACCTGTTTGGTGAAAATCTTGTGTTATAGCTATTTGACTTGAGACTAAGCAGTGCACATAAGATATATCTATATCTGCATATTTTAAATGTTGATTTTTATCACTCTTCACAAATAGTTTAAAGAGATGTATTACAAATTCCAGTGTATTTATTCATTCCTGTTATAGAGACTATCCTTAATTGCCCATCTCTCTTCTAACCCTGGTTCCTATTTTTGTACCCAACACAAGAGTTAATATTGGGATGCTTCCAAGTGAAGGAAGATTTGTAATTTGTGAGAGATACTTTCAGGCAGGTTGTCTGATTACTGAAGATGGTCTACCATAATTAAGTAACTCAAGTTAAAATAACTGAAGACCAGATAACTTTTAGTTCAAGTTTGTGGCTCAAATCACTCTCTAATAGGCTGAAGACATTGCTACCCAAAGTTGAAACTTGGGTATTTTGTATGATTTCCTATTTAACTTGAAGACTTTCTTTTGACATTACAGACATGCCAAGGCTAAATTCAGTTAAATAATTTCATCACTAAACATTTATTTTAAGTTTGGTTCCATCCTCTCCAGTGTCAGGAGAGCAGTCTTCCTGGACTAGCACAGACATTTTTTAATATCCCCCTAAGTGAACATTAGCAAGGAATGAATGAGAAATGAGACGTTTTGATGTTTTGAAGAGACTGAAGGCAGACAAAATACAGTTTACTGAAGATTTTATGAAGGAGCACCAGGGTCTTTACTTGATAAACAAGTCCAAATCACTGAGATGAAAGCTTAATTCTGGAAATAAATGAGGGCTTTTTGTTTGGCAGTTTTTATATATTCTAGCCTGCCGGTTCTGGGAACACATTATTTTGAATTGATTTAGGTAGAATTTACTGTTTCTTAAGCAGAGAGATTTATCACGAACAGTTCATAGTATTTGACAAAATATTTCTTCCAGTAAAGGAAAGTTTTTCCAACACATCTATGAAATACTGTCATCTGTTACTTTCCCTAACACATATAAGAGGAATGAACAGCTAACGTACTACTGGAAATCAAGCTAAAGAAGCCAAACCTTTTTTCTTCACACTGGTGTTCATGTTTAATATTAAGACCAGTTATCTTCCTGTAATTCCTACTATCTTACTGAAGCTTCTGTAAAGAAGATTAAATTTTTTTACAATGGTGAGATGTTATGTGCTTTGATAAGGAAATGTTTCTTTTCTGTAAGTCAGTTGTTAGTAATACAACAATTATTTGATAATATTTCATTCACAATGGCAAACTTAAAATAGTTGCTGCCAATTCATTTTTAAGAAAATAATTACTTGTTTCTAACATTCGTAAAGAAATAATTATGTAATAAAAAAATTACATGACTGACATATTCGTTACCTATAATAAGTGCAAGTATTCCTTGAATTTTTAAGCAATTTCATAGGGTTTTATATTTAAATACTGAAACCTATTAAAATCACCCATGGAGATTTGTGGGAGAGGTTATCTATGGGCCTCTGCTAATTAATTATGATATATTTTACTTCCATGTGATTTGTCACTACTAGTCCTGTAAGGACTACAGGAAAAATCATTTGTTTAATCTGACTGGGACCTTGTGGCATTTAATTGTAAGCATAACTGTGATACAATAAATCCAAATGAATTTGGACAGTGATTAACAGGGAGCTCCTTGATATGGTAATGAGATTAAAAAACTGGTTCCTAAGTGTTCCTGTGGATTTCATTAACATTTTTGCAACTAAACACTTTCGGGGATAAGAATGGTTGCTTGTTGTTGACCAGTACACATTATTGGTTGAATGTAACCTGCATGAAGATACTTGTTTGTGTCTATGTATAATGTATAAATATTTATGTATATGTATATAAGTGTGTGTATGGAAAATGTACAAAAAATACAATATGGAAGACTTATGCTGCATTTAATTATGATAAGCCAAACAAAAATACACCACAGGGTTAACCTTATTATTACATATATTTCAAGCATCCTAAAATGTACTAGTGAACTAATCACAGATATGTAGTTCCTGCTCTGAAAGCTTATTATCTAAGACACCTGCAAATATTTAGACATCTGCATAGCTTTACTACTGTGAGTAGCTCTACTGATTTTGTTTATCAGTTTTTGTAGGATTTATGCCCAAATTTGTCATTACATGGTAAATTTATGACATGAAAAAAGAGGAAGAAAAAATCAGAAGTTTGATACAGTTATTCAGAAAGCATATATGTTGATCCTTTCAGATGCTTTGTCATCACTTTGCTAGAAAGCTGAAATTTTAAAGAATATATTTATAATTTTGCTATTAAGCAGAATTATAGCAAAACTGTAGAGAAGAAAAAGCATTTCCAGTAAAAGCTTCAAAATGCTACTGGACTTCAAGGCAAAGGGATTTTTTGTTTGTTTATTCTTGTGACTCCTCTTGTGCTTATTTTAGTCTTTTTCCAAAACTTGGCTCATTTTCTTCTGTGCTGATCATTAAATGGACTTGATATCATCTCCAATTGTTTGATCATCTTTCCCTTCTTTATTCTTTTAATACTTTTATTGCTGAAAAAAAAATTGATTAAATGGAAGATGGAAAGCCGCATTCTTTGTAACCAGCATTCATGTAGCAATAGTGCATTTTTCATATTCTGTCCTGGGAAAACACTGTTCTGGGCTCTAGAAGGAAAAATGGTTCAGTTCCTGCAGCTTCTCCATTCCTCAGGGTTATGAT
The DNA here is from genome assembly GCA_013401275.1 of Pandion haliaetus. Lineage (NCBI taxonomy): Eukaryota > Metazoa > Chordata > Aves > Accipitriformes > Pandionidae > Pandion > Pandion haliaetus. The sequence continues at coordinate 36,704 of VYZV01043778.1, read as the reverse complement.
TGCTAACCAGAGGTCACTGTCCATTGTCATTGTAACTTTGTGTTTCTTCACCAGTAGAAATTAGACTGCACCACAAAATGGAGACCTAGCAGAGGTTAGTATTTTGTGACTTAACGAACAAGCAAGACTTGAATTTGAGACTTACTGCCAACCCTCCATGTATCACATTTCCCTTTAGACTCCAGTTTAGGGAAATGTTTAGTATGAGAAACATACACTATTTGGGTGCTTGTCTGTTCATCTGCTTGTTTTCCATTACGTGAAAGGAGGAGGATATAGTTTAGTTGGAGGGGGAACTGCTTAATACTCTCTTAAGGGATGCCACAAATGTCTAGCTGCTTTATCTGTCTGTGTGCTGAGGTTTCTGTATGGAGGTCAACTTAGCACCTAGTACTTACTTGGCCTTCTACAGCCAGCAAGCTCTAACAAGTGTACTCTTCGCTGGGTAAAAAACTGGCTGGCTGGATGAGCCCAGAGGGTTGTGGTGAATGGAGTTAAATCCAGTTGGTGGCAGGTCACAAGTGGTGTTCCCCAGGGCTCAGTACTGGGCCAGTTGTCTTTAATATCTTTATCAATGATCTAGTTGAGGGGATTGAGTGCACCCTCAGTAAGTTTGTGGATGACACCAAGTTGGGAGGGAGGGTTGATCTGCGCGAGGGTAGGAAGGCTCCACAGAGGGATCTGGACAGGCTGGATCGTTGGGCCAGGGCCTATTGTATGAGGTTCAACAAGGCCACGTGCCGGGTCCTGCACTTGGGTCACAACAACCCCATGCAACGCTACAGGCTTGGGGAAGAGTGGCTGGAAAGCTGCCCAGCAGAAAAGGACCTGGGGGTGCTGGTTGACAGCTGGCTAAATATGAGCC
>VYZV01043778.1:2420-35575 GCA_013401275.1 Pandion haliaetus | reverse complement strand
TGGCAGGGAAGGTTTAGATTGGATATTAGGAAAAATGTCTTTACTGAAAGGGTTGTCAGGCATTGGAACAGGCTGCCCAGGGAAGTGGTTGAGTCACCATCCCTGAAGGTATTCAAAAAGCATGTAGACAAGGCACTTCAGGACATGCTTTAGTGGGCATGGTTGACAGTTGGACTCGATGATCTTAAAGGTCTTTTCCAACCTAAATGATTCTATGATTCTGAGGAGGTCTGTTCTTTGTGCTGCCATGTAAGTTTGTCCACTGCATGCCTTGCGCTCTTTATTTCTTTGTGTCAGTCATTTCCTTAGCTACCTCCTATTTGTGCTGTTCCATGAAATCCTTAAAGAAGTAGCTTCAGTGTGTCTTAGAGCTGATGTGGTTGCAGTCCTGTCACCAGCATAATACAGGTTTCTTGTTCCATTTGCTTGCAGAATTAGAGAAGGGGTGTTGAGGCATCTAACCCTCCCACAGCTCCAAGCAGGACCCATGATGTGAGTGGTTTAGCTAGTTTTGTTTTGTTTTTAATCTGGGTTGCAGCTTCATACTTGGATTGATTTTTATCTTTGGGGAAGAAAATGTAGATTGTTATACTAACAATGGGTAGACATTCATGCCACAGATGGTGATGTGACCTATATTCTGTTGCTGTCCCCCATGCAGAGCTCTCTTTGCCTTTATTGGAAGCCCAGATGTAGAAATGATGGTGAGAACTGGCCACAGGCAAAGCTGCATATGTCTTGTAATGGCCTGGATTAGAATTTGTGGTGGTGTCCCCTGAGCTCCTGTGGTACTGTGATGCAGATTTATTCAAATGAATAAATGAAGGGGTTTACTCAATTAAATATCAGAAGGTATTATTTGTATAGGACATTTGCTGCTCTGTGCTGTTTATGTAGAGGTTACTGCAGCTGCCCAGTTTCAGCTCCCTGTTCACTGCATAGCTTGTGTTACAGAACTTCCATTAGAAAGCTTGATGTATTGACAGCTCCCGTCAGCTGAGGCTTTCATACTTAAAGAGACTGGATTAAACACATACTGATGGTAGTGCTAAAATCTTTAGCACAGCAATGGTTAACAGTAGTGCTTAAACAGCCAACAGTCCATAGTTTTGATTGCAGCCATTAATTTGGCACAATCTTCATTGCAGTGACATCGCAGTCATCATTTCAGGCTGTTTGCAAACTCAAGAACATAGTCATGTCATTACAAATTGTTTTCATTTCGTGTCTATGAAGATTTTCCTTATGACCACAAGAGTTAGAAACACGTTTCTGAAGAAAGCTTAGATGTTGCAGCTGAATATTGCAGCAGAGAGTGAACACTGCACCACATTCTGCTTCTGTGTTATCGTGCAATATGCAGAACCCTGTTCAAAGGTTGCACAACAACCGTAGTCTGAATATGGATTTTTTTTCTTTTTTCTGTTGAGAGACATACGATAAAAGGGCTGTGAGCTACCTAGACCTCAGAGTTGCTTAATAGCTTGTGGGAGCTAGCTACTTGCCAATTTTAGAGCATCAGTCTATCTGACTTAACCACATGTAGACTTACTGGCAGGTCTACTCAAATCAGTGGTGTAATTATTTACTTCTTAAAGAGAAAACAGGCTTACATTATAATGACCTTACAATAACTTTCAGTTTTATGTGGAGAAAAATAAACAGTTGTCATTTCCTTGTTATTCTGAGGTTTAAGCCTTTACCACAAAGGTTTTAAATATTTACTAACTACTATGTTCTCTGAAATTTCTCTGTTTAAAAATACAGTGAATTTATTCAGGGAAATCTTTCTGCTGCACCAAGCTTCACAATTTTGATTATAGGACATTATAAATGAAAGTCTTTCCCCTCCATTTTTCTTGCTATTACTTTTAGTGCTTTAGCTGCCAGAAAAAAATTCAAAATACAAAGGCTATTTTTTTATTTGTGATACAGCTATGTTCCTAGAAAAAGTTATTTTTGGCATTGGAACAAGAAATAAGTTTGCCAGTGTCATACCTGAAAAATAATTTCACATCAGAATGTTCCCTGAGAGTCATATTGTGTTGATATCAGGGAAACTGAGTAAAGAAGTATTTACTTATTTCTTTTTCTGTTAATATTATTTTTTAATAGGACCCAAGGAGGAGAAAGTGTTCTCATTTAACCAATATTAATTGCTCTCTGTTTTTCTTGTTTTGCCTGACATCAATGATTCGCAATTCCATTTTTCCTTTTATACCTTTTTGCTTAATTCTAGTAGTTACTCTGAGATCTTGAGCACTCAAAGGACATTAAAAAGAGGTGAAGCAGTAATTTGGCTATTGTGAGGGAAGGAAGCAATTCTAGGACAGTAGTACAATGCTAATGGTCTGGTGGAGCTGGCCATAGGAACAATTAACTTTGGAAGTGTATTTGTAAAGCAAGAATTTCCTCACTTCAATTTCAAGTTTCTTCTAAATGTATGACCCCTGAAGCTAGTCAGTAGTTGGGCTTTGTCCTGGGAAATGCCACCATTTCATCCCTTTTTATTTCAAAGCAGAATGGAAAGTTAAAATATCCATTATTTTTCTTCCTCACTGAAGAGGAAGCTCTTCAGAGTTTTGGCTAGGAAACACTGGAATATATTGTTTTGTTTGGAAATCTTGAAATGAAGCTTCTCAGTGTTCTCAAACCATGTTGAACTATTTCATTCTGGTTTGACCTTAACCTTTTTTATCCCAAATTGCTACAGGGTTTTGTGGTAGTTGTAGGCCTAGCATGTAGTCTTGCTGCTGGTACACTGAATGAGTTTGGCTTCCTGGAGGTAATGCATCTCCATGATCCATCACATAAGTTAGACCAGATGACAGATTACAGAGTTTAAGGTAAGACCTTTGATTCAGCCATTTTATTTAGAACTGGCAGAGAAAATATTGCTGTACACCAGTTGGAGGTTAATGCCCAAAGAGCTTAGACTATGGGAAAGAAAGTGTGCTTCCAAATGTCTCCATCCCAAGTGAGCCAAGTTTCGGACAGTCTGTCCGATTCTTACCTGTAGCAGAAGAGGAATGCTCATGCATGTTTTGCCAGCTCTCCTGTCATGATGATGGTACCTCTAACAGGAAAGCAGGAGCCTTAGCAAGATACATGGTGGAGAAAGAAGGGCAGGAGTCTGATAACAGCATCTTAAATCACTTCAATCATTTGCCAAGTAGACGTATTCTGAAGATACTGTTGGATAGAAATTCTCTTTCCTGTGCTACTCCCCCCATATGAAAACGAGAGCACAGTAGCTCAAGCTAAAGTACCTGAGTACCAAAAAGAAACTTTTTGTTTTGCTTCAATGTCTAGTCTGTTTTAGCCAAAGATGAAATTAAAGCAAAATTAAAAACTCTCAGTAAATTTCTTAGCTGGCTCTTAACGCAGCTTAACATGAAGAACTTCACAATATTTGGAGTACTGTGCTATAGATACAATTTAAATTTGTATTTGCAAATTATAGCATAAAAAAAAAAATCTTCAAACTTCAAAAACTGTATGCCTTCCATTATTCCATGACATTTCATAAGAGAAGGCTCCCCTCCGTGAGGAATGGTGTATGTGAGCAGACTGCCGTGCTGCAGCTGATGGGCTCCGTCCAGTGCTGCTTAGCCAGACTGCAGGTAGGTCTCCCAGCACTCCTTTCAGCTGAATGAGCAGCAGCATACTCATTTTATAAATGAGTAAACAAAGGCACTGAGAACGTTGAGAGTTGGTGTCAGGAGCATGTGTGTGGTATTTGCTTTCAAAAGCTGGGTTTAGTAATGAATAAGATGCTAAAAGAGAAGGCTGGGACATTTTTCATAAATTACATTTTTTTCATGTATGTAGATAAAAATTTTTTTTGTCTAGAAATTTTTAAGTCATTAAACCTAATATTTCTCATGCTCATGGGGAGAAAGTGCAAACATAATTCAGCCTGGCTTTGTGAATTTTCAAAATCCTCCCTAAAACAGTACAAAGGAACTTGCCAAACATATAAGAAATTATTTAAAATTTATTTACACTGCCTGATCTCCTTTTAGTTTGGGTAATCATCATATGGTTAATTCCTGAAGTGACAGGTGCCAAGTATGTAATAGCAGAAGCTGATGCAGAAAAAGATAGTACCCCTCTTTGCGGTGTTCTAGTGTACTGGAGAGGTGCAGCCCTTTTTCAGCTGTAGCTTCTTAACAGGTAATGCTCCTTTGGGCTGGAGATGGGAGTCAAAAGGGAAAGCAGAAACTTCCTCCTTTGCTTTTGTCATGACACATTCTCAGTTTGTTATCCAAGATCTGTGAATTGAGAGTCATGTACTTGCAGCCTTAAATATCACTCTGTGTGTTTGAGCATCTCAGTATAGGTCGAGAAGTATATGCAGTGTACTAAACTGGGAATTGTGGGGTGGGTGGTTGTTTTGGTCTTGGTAATAGAAAATGCAGGTCATCTTGGGTGGGGAAAGTGGGTATATTTTTATGCGGCGCCCAATAATAACAAGTAAATATTTACCTTGGAGTGGTAATGTCATGTTACTATGCTATTTCATTGTAGGAATAAGTAAAAGGTAAATGTTTGCTTTCTAGTTACTGTCCCTGGAGCTTTTAATATAATACCGTTTAAAATCCTTATTCGCATCTTAAAAAGGCAGTTTTTTTACAGAGAAGAGACAACAAAGACAACAGCAATTCAAGCTTCCCTTAAGGCTTCACCATGGTGCAATAGCCCATCCTGGAAGAACAGCCTCTAATGCTCCCCTTGATAATGTTTATTATATCCTCAACCTTTCTGCCTCAACTACTAGCATGGCTGTCAGCTGGAAGGAGTTTTGGTGGTTGTTTTCCTGATAGGGACATCAGTTCAATTGGAAGTGGATTTCTGCCTCAAAAGACTTATCATTCAGCAGTGACTTTTGGCCATTATTGCCTGCCTTTGTTTCTGCTGTCATCTTATAGAGGACTAATGCAGAATTCTACTGCTTATTCTGTAGATCCCTGCCTGCCCTTTTAGTTGTCTGGATTATAACAAACAACTGAACCAAGTTCGTCTTCAACAAAATTGAATTTGATACCTTTTAGCCTTTCTCTACGTATAGAAATAAGATGAATTTGAGGTGTGCCAGTCACAATTAGAAAAGATACTCCAAGTATATTACCTTATTAGACATCTTTTTTCCTAACCACAAAAGGCAGTGAATGGTCAGTCATCTTTGCAGCTATTGCAAGTGATTTGCCATGTATTTTGACAGAAGTGGAATTTTATTTTAGGTGACTTAATCGTGGAGTATTGGTAGGAGTGAGAATAACGATAGAGCATGGTCTATGACATTGTCCTGTCAGTGCCGATAAACCAGTCTATACATTCAGATTTCAAACAAAAGAAAGTTTCTGTCAGCAATCCTGGGGGTGATTTCTACAACTTCCTTGACAGGAGTATTGAGACAAGAAAGCTTCTAAAAACTTCCTCATAGCAATACTAAAAGGTAAAGCTATCTGCAGGTGAATGGGTTATAATGAAGGTGGATCCCAGCATGATGAGGGCAGCAAATAGTGATCTGCAAAAAGACCAACAACAACCAAAAGCAATGGTAAGAGAATGCTACTGTGTTTTGGCACAAGCATATGGTAACCGGCAGCAAACCAGGAGTAGATTTTGTGTGCTGAGCTAGTCGGGAATTGTGATATTTGTGTACAATGTTTATTTGCTAAGCTTTATAGTCACCTTCATTACTCTTCATTTTATTCATTATTATGTCACTGAGCAGTAACTTGTTAAAAGATTAAAAGTTCCAAGTGGTTGCTCATGCCTAAGGTATGTAAATGCTTTGCAGCTCTGGCAGTAATTTACTGACATTCTGGCAATTTGCACTTAAATAGTTTATGCACGCGCATATACATGCACAAAAGCACAGTGTAAATGCGTAATTTTTTTAGAAACCCAGTGCAATTATCTCTTAGTATAAAGGGCCTGATCCTACAGTACTCATGCACACAAAAATCCCCTTTATTTCTTTGGAATTGACCAGTTTCAAACGTGTGTAGGAGAGATCCTAAGAGAATAGCATTGTTTTTTCAAAACTAAAAACAAACAATGAAGAGGCAAAATCCAATGCTCCTATAAAATCCAAGGTGCAACAGTTAGTTCAGGGTTTCTTTTGATGCAGATATAATAAAAATTTTCTCAGAACCACTTTTTGAAATAGGTTGCATGTGTTTATACGCATGTGCACAAATACACATATATGCACACACAATTCTAAGTTTAGATCTTTGTGCATATAAATATATTCAGACATATAATTTTAAATCAAGTTTTACCCTTCTCTCACTCAACACATACTCCTTACTTGCATCTAGCTTTACAAGTGTTGCTTGTGAATAGTGATAATTCTTTTATTACAGAATTGTTGACAACAGGTTGCTGTATCCTCAAATCTAGTACAAATGCTTACATTTTGAAGCTTTATAAGCAACAGTTCTGTGAGCACAAACTTACTAAACTCAATCTTGAAGGCCAGAACCAGCTGTCAAACACTCAGAGTAATTATTCTCTCCTTAGAGAGCAGATATTTCCTCAACCAGACCTGCAAAATCATGCAGTACTACATGAATTCGGATAGTATAAGACTGGTATGAGACAGCAGCCTTTCTTACTAAGTTAAATTGCAGATTTGGACATAAAAGCAGATTTTTCAAAACTCATGAAGTGATTTTACACAATTTGCCTGCCTTTATACAGGCACCACATATTCCTCTCTTTCTTTCAAGCAAAAAAACAAACCCAAAACACTTTGTCATTTAAAACTAGACAGGTCATGCCTTTTAAGAGTTTTTGGAGATTACAGAAACAAAGATGTGTCTTTTAAAAAATGAAAATTATTTAGTTTCATTAAAAATTACTTAGTTTCATGACTTCACAGTATTGGAAGTAGAAAGTGAAATATATTTGTAACACTTACATATAATCTTGCACAGTACTGTTTGTCTATGAATATGGGATGAAGTCCTGTCATATATATCCCATAATGGAAGAAGTAAGAGGTGAAATTGAGTAAAGAAAACTGAATTATACAGATTCTTTATCAAACTCTGCGGACAACAGAAAATTTTCAAAGACTTTGAAAAAACAGTTTTGCATAGTTAAAACCGAAATTACACAGGAGAGAACAAAAATTATGTAGACTCTGTATGCCACCAGTTATGGCGTTATTTGAAGAGTCTACACTGGAAGAAATGGGTTCCAAATCATCAGAGAGACAAGACTTCTCAGTCGATGTGAATCATTAATAAACAGATATAAATTGAATGAAGGTTTCTTTAAACAGAGATTTTTGAAATGACAGAAAGAGCATTTGTTTTCAGTTGAGTAAGAATCATACTTCAGAAAGAATTTTATTTGAAGAATTGTCTGATTTTGTTTTAATTAGGGCAAAAAATACAACAAAATTGTAGTAAATAGTCATCTAATTTAAGGTATAGTATGTATAGAAACAGTTGAACAGCCTTGGAGAAGTGGTAATGGAGATATGCAGTCATCCAGTTCTGAAATCAGTTAGTTCCTATAACTCAGACTGGTGAACTCTGAAATTCATGATAGAGATTCATGTCATAATTTGGTAACTCTTTCGTGGTGAATGGATACCCCCAAAGTATCAGAACTATCAGCAGTTTGTTAGTAAATAAGGGAGGGAGGGTGGAGAAATTTGCAGAGAATTGTAGTATCCTACAAATAAGGTACATTTATCTCAAAAATCCTAAGGAAATATGAAGAGGGAAAATGTTACTGCTCAATACTTACTAATACTTTCACTGAATACCCAATTGAAAATGTTTTGCCACCTTTTATTAGCACAAAATTTGTTACATGCAGTAGAAGCAATTTGCTTATAACCATGATAACCGAATGATGTGATAATTTAGCTTTAGAGGGATGAATAATATCTTTTTACTTCACCACCCATTTTTTTTCCCCAAATTTATCAGCCAATCTGATTAAAAATGTTCCTTTTCTCTCCAATGCTACTTTACACAAAGGTGGCATTCTCGCTAGAGGCCCTTCTGGGAAGTGAAGCTGTGTTACTACAAGGTTGCATCAGAGTGAGAACAAGGTGCTTCATTTTGTGACTTCTGCCATTGTTTTAGCTTTCTGGAGTGTCTCATGACTTTGCTCTGAGGACCAAAGCTGTAGTAAGCTTGTTGTGTATGTTTTTCAGAGCGTGATACTTCTTTATGATCTATTGTATTTGCCAAGGTTAGGTTAACTTTTTTCTAGATTAGTTGATAAACCTAAAAATAACTAGTTTTTATTTATCAAATAAATACAGCAGCTTGTGGTTTTTGAATGAGGAAGTTGTTTGCTTTTTTTTTTTGCCTTTTTTTTTCTTAAGTTTAGTAGTTCAGATGGCGTTTTTTTCCCCTCTGCATAATAATGGATTGGAAAAGAAGGTATAAGTAGCAAGACCTAAAGCAGTAGCAAGGAGAGACAACATTGTAACATCTTTTTTCAATTGTCAGAGTTTCTCCTTTTGGCCTACAGAGGCAGAAAAGATGGTCAGTCTCCCCAGGACGTAAATCCTTTCTCCCTGATAAACTCAGAGACCATTCCACATAAGCTAACAGTGACTGGCAGGGGATAAGCCATTCCAGGTTAAATGAGAACCAAGCGCTTTCTTTTTACTGGCATGTAAAATAACTATTGAAATCCTGAAGTCAGTTGTGAAAATGCCAGGGATTTTTTTGAAACCAGGATAAAGCCCTCAGGGGTTTGTGGCAAGAAATGATTCTGCACCGGTCAGTGAAATACCCCAAAAACTCTCAACAGTCTTCTGCATATGTATATTTCATTTGTCTACGAGCGGAATATTTCAGAAAAAGCTAAACCAGAAATATCTCTGCCATTTATTACCATGCAAAATAACATAAAGGAATGTGAAACTACCAGAGAATTCTGAGAACAGAGGGTCCAACCAAGCTGTTACTTGTGATTTGAAGTTCGTAATCAGGTAGATTTCTAAGATGGTCTCCTTTATCCTAATTCGGTTTTCCTACATTTAATTCTTGATACCTAAGAACTGGAGGGCAGAATTTCTCTTATTTTTGGGTACTGATCTAATTAGTCAGCTGCAATTACAGGCAGTAGGCTAGATGCAGGAAAAGAGAAAGCATTTGGCCTTTGTAGGGAATTGCTTATTTTAAGTAAACCTTTCAGAAATGCATAACTTTTTCCTTTAAAAAGAGCTTTGGAAGATATTGAAATGCAGTCAGATAAATTGGTGGTACTTCCATGTCATCACTTTCTGTTGTTAGTAGCTGCAAAAATGCTTTCTTTCCTCTCGTTCTGTTCTTCTTTCTCTGCCATATCTTTCCATCTTAGACACACTCATATATGTACTTTTTCTTTCTTGCACAGAGATGTCCTGGCTTTTAGTTTCCAACTTTAAATTGATTAGAACACATTAATTTTTAAATAAGTGTCACATATCCTTAACCAAGCACTAAAAGGTTGAGAAGGCTTCATGGTGTAAAGTCTGATCCAAAACTCAGTGAGAAGAATTTTAAAAATGTGGGCTGCCCTTCATTAGCCCTCATGATATCTCTTGACAGGCAATGTGTGAGTACGTTGCCATGCCAGGCCAGGGCAAGACCAGCTGCCATGCACCATTTACCCTCTGTCAGCAGCTTCAGTCAGAGCCCGGGCAATACTGTACACACGAGTCTGTCATGCGTCAGCATCAATTAGGCTCAGTTTGCCGCACTTGGGAAAAGCAACAGCCCTACTATTAACCATTTTTCTTCTTTCCTCCCCCCATCCCCGTTTGACTCTCTCAGCAAACTGTTTGATTTGGCAGAAGTGTTTTCATAGCAGTTCTTGCAAATAGTAATTGCAGTTTGTTTTAAAATAACTCACTAATTCAGGTGAGTTGGTTTCACTGCAAGAAATTGGATTTATTGATACTATTGTTTAAATGGGGAAGCTAGATACAGCCTGTGCTCTTACAACCATTCTAATTTTCCTTTTCACTTGTTAGGAAGAAGTGTTGATGTCTGCCTGTGTGTACGCATATATATAGACTTACATATATACCTATGCACATGCACACACAAATTATAATAGTAAACTTTAAAGTTATCATAAGGCTAGGGTACTAAAATATTTCATTAAAACTGTATCTTCTGACCTTCTTGTATTATATACTCAACATGTTGTCAGTTTTTCAATTGTAGGTATGCCTTTGCATCATTGTTTTTCTGGGTATTGTTGTTTGAAGAACAGGACTAAAATTTCCCCAACTTCATGAGAAACCAACATGTGTGGTCATGCCTAAATTTGACTCGCTATTTTGTGGCTTTTCACCGCTATTATGGAGGGGGTGGGGAGCAAGACGACCACCCATGGTGTGTTCTCGTCAAGTGGTGCGGTGAGCAAATGAGTTCGCTGATGTGCAATGAGTGTTAAGAGAACAACCTCTTCTGGCAGAGTTTTCAAGCACTTCCCTCCTTCCCCCCCTCCCCAAATTACAGCTTCTTCCTCCGTATAAGTATAGAACACCCATGACTATTTATATAATAAAAGAGCTACTGTGTACTTTAATGGATAGTTAAAGACATTTTCACAGGTTTGTATCCACATGGGATTTATAGAGACTTATAGGCCTGGTCAGTTTGTAAAATCGTGATAGCCCAAGAGACTGTTGTCAGATGTTGGTAACAAGACAGTGTTTGAAAGGAATCAAAACAATATAAATCCTGTGAGATCTGTGGCAGCAGGATGGGTTCTAATGGAGAGGAAGACAGGGTCGACCACCACACAAGAGAACAAGGAGAAGAAAGTGTTTTTTCTCTTTCAAGCTTGCAGCACCAGCAGGGGTAAGCAGGTTTCTAAAAAGAATCTCATCAGCGGATCAATCCCGTGTAACAGATGGAGTGCACAGATATTGTCTATCTGATTTCCATCGCATGTGGCAAACAAATACATTGTTGCAACTGTTAGCAGCAAAACTTTTCCTTTTTTTAACATCATAATTACCAAGAGTTGAAAAGAGCTGTGGGTTAATGATTTCCTAACAATAACTATAGGGGGTTTGGTGGATAGTAACTTCCCCAAGGAATACATTAGCAGGAGATGTAAAGTCACTGAGCATCTTGAATGGAAGTGTTTGGAACCACAGAAATAACTGCCTATAGCAGTGCATTTTTAAAAGTGGAAATTTTCCTAGGAGAGAGCGAGACTGGACTGGATCTTCTGCTGCTGTAATTGGCAGGTTTACACTGCAGACAGTGGAGACAAACCAGTCCATACCAGCTCGAAGTTTTGGGCTTTGTTGTCTTTATAAAAACATTTGCAAGAGAAAGGTTTGAAAGGGCTGAGAACTATTCAGAGTGCATGCACAGTTAGAACCATAAGAGGCAAGGTTTGAGGCTATGAATTAATTTCCCAGTGTTATTAATATTGCTGTTATTAATTAGAAGTTAATTTTGTTAAGTCTTGATTCAAATATCAAAGTCTGGATGCAAAAATCCTAGAATCATAGAGCAGTTTGGGTTGGAAGGGTCCTTTTAAAGATCATCTAGTCCAACCCCCAGATACATAATGAGTCTCTCAGCATCTTCTGCATTGTTTCATTAATCCCGGACCAGAGAGAATGAAAGTAAAGTGATAGCTCTGGAGATGGGCTGATGACTGCATGGCACTTTAAGTGTGGTGTGAATGCCATAGGTTTGGAAGTGATGGGTATCATTGATTAAATGGTTAAGCTTTTAACAAGAACATAAGTCACAATTAATTTTTGTAAATAACAATTGTTGGGCCTAGGAAATATGTAGTTAAGAACAAAAAGGCCATGGCTTAGTTACCATTTAGTTACAGAAAGTACCTCAGGCATATGGCCAGATCATTTAAAAAGTTTCTCTAGGCTTAAACAAACCAAGTGGGTAATAGGGTGGGTTAGTTCTGTGAACTAACTGGAAAAGGATCAGCCAGATTTGGAGGCAGAACTCAGTTGCCCAGACGTATGGATCTGTGGCTATTTGAGATGATACAAGGCATCTCCTGTCTTGCCAATCCAAAGGAACGCAGGTCTCCCGTAGATCCTTTATCCATAAGGCCAGCCCCACAAGGATGTCTTGAATAATATTATCTCTCACTTGACTGTAGGGAGCAGGGCAAATGAATCAAGCCCTGGATCTTGTCAAAATTGATGTGTTGGACTAAGGTTTCCCAGAGAGGTTGTAGTTGGACTAGAGGATTTCAAGACATCCCTTCCAACCAGCTCCAAGAAATCTGTGATTCTCTGAAGATCAAAGGTGAGTATAATGGCAAAGCAATGCAAAATCTAGGTTCAATTTTTTTGTCTTTCAGATGTGCAGAAACGGGAATTCCCAGATTCTCAGAAGTTTAACACCCAGCAAAATGGGTTATATTCTCAGGAGCTGTGGCAATTTGGAGTGTTAGTTTTTTGTTACAGCAAATCTGTTCACCAGTTCTCTTAGTTTTGTTTTTTAAAACTTTTTGCAACATAATAAATGTAGAATATGTGAAAAGATTGACTCCGTGCTTAAGACACATGGCTCAAATGGTAGTAAAGTGTTTTCAGTTCTAGATCTGCCATGAAGTTTCTCATTAGTATACATGAAGCTTCTCAGTCTTTCTGTGCCTCTGTTTCCCAGCTTAGCAAGGAAGCTGTTTGAAGCAGGGGCTAACTTTTTATCAGTTGTATAAAGTATAGTTAACCTAGTGAGACCAAATGACTACAATTACGTGTCATTGATGAGGTTTGAGAGTGACTCGGCTCCAAAGAAGCCAAGTGTCCAACTGAAGAAATATCAGCTCTACCTTGACCTTAAATGTCATTACGTTTCTGGCTAATATTGTAATTCACTTTTCTGATCTTAAAGGTTTAGCCACAAGAGAAAAGTATTTTGCAGAAGTAAAGTGAAAATGTTTGCATAGTATTTAAAACAGCAGTATATTATCACGAATTTTCTTTGCATTTTTGCATGTATGACATTATTCAGTATTTTTTAACTCATGCTCTAAGCTTGCTATATTTGATTGGCATTTGAGCTACCTCAAATAAAAATTGCATTCTGAATTGGCTGCTATTCAAAGCCCCCCACCCCAGTGCATTTTTTCATTTTACTTCAATTCCAAGAATTCTAAAACAAAAGCCAAAATAGCATTTACACCCTTGCTTCCTCCAAAATACCTCTTCTCCTTCTGGGCCTACTTTCTTTGCACACTAACCCTGTAATTCTAGCTCTGCAGGAGCCCTGGTGCCTTTATAGTATCATAACCAGTCTTTACATGTTTATCTAGCTACTGAATAACCTCACTTCTGGGAAGAAATAACTACACACCTATCCATGCCCCTCTTTATGTGCTTGTTAATTGAGCCCTGCCTTCCTTTTCTCTCCCAGAGGAACGGAAATTAGCAAATGATCTCTGAACACCTCTTGCCCCATGAAGAATAGTGATTTGCCCTATTTCCTTCCAAGTCCCAAAGACCCCTTACCCTAGATCTGTAAAGTATGAGAGGGAGCTAGAGACAAGTACATATTGACTTACAACTCAGCAGTTCTTGCTGTGAGCATCATGCCACAGGCCTCAAAGTAGCAATATGAAAAGTACAGAGAGCATCTTGCACCCAAAAGTACAGTTCTCTATTCACAAAAGTAAATAAAGTTCTCTCGTTTTGGATATAGTATGGGGTCTTTGACTTGCCTTAAGTGCTGCTGATTCAAGCTCTAACATGCCCACTAACCTGTTATGTGTGATGTCAGGACAGCTTTGGTTTATGTAAATACTAACAAAGAACCGTATCTAAGGCACAGGCAAACTTGCAACGAATGTAAAGGAAGGCTGAGCAGGTCCTTCCTGAATAAAGCATTCTTGTATATTACTGTCAGGTTTTCAGAGAGTTGTGATTGTTTGGAAACTACCTTTATGGAAACACAAGAATTACATGATGAGTGACTTCGGATAGGATTCTCGTCCATCTACCTGACAGAGAAAAAATTCCTTGCTAGAGGCAGCTTGTTTGGAGGGCTTAGGTGAGCTTGATAAACAGGGCAACTAGATGACAATGTCATTAGGGACAGAAATAAAAGAGTTTAAGAAAAGCCAAAGTAATGATAATAGGAGACATAAATTACCCGGTCAGGTGTTGGCTGGAATTGACTAAAGGAAGTAAGGCTGGCTATGGTATTTTATGGATTACAGGTATATATTTAAATATGCATTATGTTATTGGTAAAAGGAGAGCAAGTAGGCTTAGCATGAATGGGTTGTTTGTACCAATTTAAATGGATTTTGGACATATTAATGTAAATATTTATTCTCAAATGGCATAGAAAAAACAAGGCTACGAATTTAGCAAATAGACTTCTTTATATAGAAGCTAACATGATCATGGAAGTGACATAGACTGATGTTGACAGAAATAGCTTTAGCATTTTCAGGTAGAGTATGCTGTTTCTGAATTAAATTTTGGACACAGTGTATCATAGCCAGACATCGACCCGCTGCACCTGCTTGCCTCAAATCAGATATTTAGTTACCTAGTAATAGTGCATCTAATTATTCTCAAGGAAAAAAATTACGTATATGAAACAGAAGGCTACTTTGAGACTTAGTAAAGTTTTGGCTTAATGAGTAACCAAGGTACCATTTTGTATGTACTTTATTCTGAAATACCGTTGAAGTAGTAATATTAGGCTCCTTTTGTTCTCATAATCTTTGGTTTGAAATACAAAAGGAATTTAAGATGTTAAGTCAGTGGGTTTATTTGAGAAAATAAAGCTTAAAGGAAGTTGTTCAGCTGTACTCTAGTAGTACATTAGTGTTATAGGTAAAAAGCATGTGTGCCTTTCCAAACCCATTTTGGGGTCTGCAACAAAGCATGGCTTAGCCGGAATTTAAGTGTGAGGCTGTATTAGGAAGTATATGCCCCCAGTGCAATAGCTTTTTAACAATCTCCATCTTTGCAAACCTTAGCCAGTTTACTTTCAGTTCAATTGTATAAAGCAGGAAATTCATAGTTTTACAAACAGAGTGAGGTTTAGAAAGCCTAAGAAAATTATTCAATATCTCCAAAAAGCCAGAGTCAGCCTTGGAGTTCTGTAGCTCCTGGTCTTGAGTATTTAATACAGGCATTTCATTTTTATAGCCTGCAAGTTATTAAGTTATAAGTGAAAAAGTATACAGTAGTAAGGCCGGGTCTGTACGAACATCTTTACTTCTGTAATAACTGTAAACAGTAGGTTGTATTTGTGTGATGGGAATAGAAATCCCGTGATAAATGAAGCTGTAAATAGTCTGAAATCTCACTGGAAGTGGTTAGGTGGAAAATTAATAACAATTAAAATTTGACAAAACACAAGTGGCAAATGAATTGCATTCCTTCTTCCTCAAGGAAGTAGTAGAGGAAATATGAACACCTGATGTAGAAATGTTTTGCCAGGTCATTGAGTTCAAGAGAAGGATCAGGAGACCAGAACGCTGGAAAAATTAGGCTTGAATGCATTGTTATGTGTATTTTAATAGCCTCCAAATAGCTTAAGCCTGTATTCAGAAGTGGAACAACCATATAAACTGGGGGGGAGGGGGGGGTGTGTGCTATAATATCTGTAGACAGGAAGGAAAAGTGGATACAATTTATCTCTAGTGCAGAACAACTTGTAAAAGGGAACATGGTCCAGTGTAGGGTACAGAGCCAGGAGGATGGCAGGCTCCAATCTGTTCCGAGTCACCGATGCTGTCTGACCCGGGCAGGTCATTTGACTTCTTTGTGCCTCTGTCAATCCATCTGGAAAATTGGGTAACAAAAGCAGGACCTTGCTGAAAAACAGATGCTCCATCTGAGTTGATCTGTCCTGGATAAACAAATTAAAAAACATTGATAGATACCACAGTAAAACATAGATGGGTCTACAGAGTCAGTAAGGAAGAATGAGCGATGTGGGAAAGATCCAGTTGACAGTCCCGGGTGCTTGAAGAACGCAATTTGTCTCCAAGTTCACAGGTGAAATAAGGAGCTCACAGGATGGACGCAAAACTCGTTTATGTTGGAAATTAGAAAATCAGGAGGACAATGGTGTTTGGAGTCAATGCTGTGTAAGATCTGGTTTCAAATTGTCCAAAGTGTGAAAACAACAGTGGTAATTTATTCCTTATGGTGAAAATTTAAGTGCTAAAAGGCTCTCTAGGAGATGAGCATCCTGTAATTCATAACCAGATATCTGGATAGGACCATCAGAGACTGCACGTAATTCAGTGATGTTGCTTTAGTGGTATATTTTAGAGCTTTAAGGGGACCCCATTTGAAATCATATGGCCTTTGATTTATTTTCTTTTTTTAATTTCCATGAATTTACATCTCAGTCTTGGTTCCCAAGTCCTTCAGAAGCAGGTCTTACAGAAGCTAACCACATAGGCTTTGAAATTAAACTAACTCCACGGGTTCAAATTTGATTAGAGATAGAGCACTGTGTTAGAAAAAAAGGTAATAAAGCACATATTACAGATCCCTGGATTGCAAGAGTGTGACTTAGGGTACCTTTTTAAAAATGTTTGGCAGTGTGCTGTACAAGAGGGATGTATTTATTTCACTATTCAAAATTACTTTTTGAATACGTGTAAAAATGTGGAGTACGTGAATTTTGATATTTTTAGGGAAAAAATCTGGGTGTAGTCCAATAAACAGGCCTTTGGAAATAGGATTCAGAAAATTGAAGTTCATTTCTTGGCTTTGCTAATAGTTGTTGAGTGCTTTGGCATGCCATTTTGTGCCTTTTTACCTCCATTTCCCTTTCTGGAAATTGGAAATAAGGATTTTTACCTCTTGTACAGAGCTGCTGATGAAGAACGTCAGGTAAGAATTAGGGTCAAAGTAAAGCATGTGTTGTTCACATTTCATTGCAATGAACTAAGAAGCAGCCTTATGTTATTATTTCATCGTGTTATTTATATTTTTCTTCCACTGACTGATGTGGATGTGACAGAAGGAGAGCAGCTACATGTATACGCATTAACTGGAGAAGGAAGGACATTGACTACCACACCAGCACACTTGACTTTTTCTGGCAAAGCTACACATCAAGTGCAGTTCTGAAGGTCTTGAGACACTAGTTCAGCATGTGAGTTACATTTAAGACTTACATAAATACTCCAAAACCGCTGTTCCATAGTAGCTTAGGATGTATTTAAAATAGTTGTTCTTTGGCCCTTCTGATACTCAGGATGAGGCAAGGTGAGCTTGAAGACTTCAAGATGCTTAGAAGGGTCTTGAGCAGGATGAAGTCCTGGGTTCATCTCAATCACTGAGCCTCAGGGTGGCAGATAACTTCGCAGGCAGAAATACTGAAAAGCCACACTAATATTTAGGAGGAAAAATATTTCCAAGAACCTCAAGTGTGTTTTTTTGGGAGATGTGTGCCAGAACCAAATGTCCAGCAAGTCATTAGTTTCCTGTCCTCATACTTAGTCTTGGCAAGCAAACTTTTTGTTGGAAGATGTGTTATTATGGCAGCAATGGAAATGCTTTGAGAACCCTCCAAAAACAATCTCAAGAGCTGTACAGAAAAATGCTGACTTCTCTGGACACAATAAAACTGGTATTTTCTAATTCTACAACCATGTTAAGACTTACCTGTCCTTTGGGCTGCTGTGTGTCATGCAGCTGGGTGAACGGACCCCTTTGTTCTTGTTGCCTGAGGAAGTGTGTGTATTTCCTGAAAATACACTGTGCTGTCAGACAGGCCACAGGAGCAAAAAGGGAGTGAAAAGTCAGAGGCAATAACTGAACTGAGTTCTTAGATTTTAATATATGACTTTTTTCTACCTTCAGTATTAAGTCTGTTCTTATTTCTTATCCTATGAATACACCAAGTTGTTAACTTGTTGTACACGTGTGCTCGTTTTGGCTGGGGTAGAGTTAATTTTCTTCACAGTAGCTACTATGGGGCTGTGTCTTGGATTTGTGCTGAAAATAGTGTTGATAATACAGAGATGTTTTAGTTACTGCTGAGCAGTGCTTACACAGAGTCAAGGCCTTTTCTGCTTCTCACCCCACTCCACCAGCGAGTAGGCTGGGGGTGCACAAGAAGTTGGGAAGGGACACAGCAGGGACAGCTGGCCCCAACTGACCAAGCGATATTCCAGAGCATATGATGTCATGCGTAGCATATAAAGCTGGGGGAAGAAGGAAGGGGCAGATTAGGAGTTATGGTGTTTGTCTTCCCAAGTCACCATTAGGTGTGATGGAGCCCTACTTTCATGGAGGTGTCTGAACACCTGCCTGCCGATCGGAAGTGGTGAATTAATTCCTTGGCTTGCTTTGCTTGTGTGCATGGCTTTTGCTCTGCCTCTTAAACTGTCTTTATCTCAACCCATGAGTTTTCTCACTTTTACTCTTTCGATTCTTTCCCCCATCCCACTGTGAGGGGAGTGAGCGAGCAGCTGTGTGGGGCTTGGTTCCCAGCTGGGGTTAAACCGTGACAGGTTTTTTTGGTGCCTAGCGTGGGGCACTAAGGGTTTGAGATAATAACAGATGGACCAGAGTGTATTAGAAGGGATTTATATCTGTTAACAGTTGCAGGTCACGATATTGATTCATCTGTTCTCGATATTAGTTTATCTGATCTGTGCCATGCTCTTTTTTTTTTTGCTGTGCATGTTAAAGATTGGTGTTGGCTTTTGCAGTTTGCTGTGCTCTGTAGTGATTAGTGATGTTTTGCCTGGGAGATTTGTTATTAAAACACTGACCTTGATCTTAATCTGGTATTTGGGCTCAGTACTGAAGCCATTACTGTACTGTGGGTACCATCTCATGGAGACAATTAAGAATTATACTTCTTCCTCTGAGAGGTTTTTTGTGGAGGAAATACAGAATGGCTCCTTCGCAACCTTCTTCTGTGATGCTTTCTCCCTCGTTACAATAACTTCTCAGTATCTTGAACATCCTTGGGTAGTTAAAATACTTCTATTGGTATTTCTTAGGAATATTGCTTTGTTTTTGTCTAAGGTTAACAAACCATTTAGGAATATGACCCGTGCTCCACAGGAGTATAGTCATGGGTGGCACAGCATGTGAGAGAACATGGGCAGGTATCTAGAGAACTTGTCACCTCCAATGGTCTGGAACTTCACTCCTGAACAGCTACAGGATCCTGATGAAGTGATCGAATGCTTGAAAAAAAAATATGCTGTGGCTATTCTAAAGAGGCACAACTTACCACACTGTGCTGGGCCCTGGCCAGCATCTACCAAACACTGCTTGATATGCAGTCCCTCCAGGGGTCAGCAATAACAAAACCATCTCTGTATTACCAACACTGTTTTCAGTACAAATCCACAACATAACCCCATACCAACTACTATGAAGAAAATTAACTCTATCCCAGCAAAAACCAGCACAGCATGATTAAGATTCTAAATACAAACAGGGAAAATGAGAAGGTGTTTTTGTAGTTATAAGGCAGAGAGCTGTATTCGGTCATGAAGAGCTGTATTCAGTTAGCATCTCTGCCCTAGGCATCCCAAGTGATTCTGGTCAAATCGCTCCGTCTCTGAGTGATGCTTTTTCTTTGTAAGGACTAGGATAACAGACAGTTTCTGCAAGAGATGCCTGCCATCTCTCCTTTGGTTTTCAGCTGTCAAGGTCTGGAGTGGGCTTTATCCAAGTATATTTTGTGATACGTAGGACAGTATTGCTCCTATCTTGTTTAAGCCTACCTTCTAAATCTTGTAATAGTTCCATTAGAGGAAAATGTCCTCTACTGGGAGAAATGCTGCGTAAAGCATGAGGCAAATACTGCCTTTGCCAGTGCACCTGGCAGTAACAATAGACTGTGAACTGCAAAGGATGACATACTGCAATTAATTTGTGAATGAGCTATTCAAGATACTATCTAAGTGATTGGGGATGGATTTGATATCTTTGTATCTTTTAGTGTGGACAGGGATCAGTTTAGAATTGGACTTAGAACAGTTAAAGAGGTAACCAACGGGGCTATTCTCCTGTTGGCAAAACTTATTCTAATTTGCAGTCATTTATGTCCCGTCCTTCTCAAACCATCCACAGGGACTCCTATGATGAATACACTAGGCTTATTAGTATGTCACAAGGTACCATGCCCAGTGTGGCTGTCCATAAGCAGTCACAGCAGAGGTGGGCAGTGTGCCATACAGATACCACAGTACAGTCACAGGCAAGTGGTCTGTCTGCACTGTGGAATCAAATAAATTACAATAACTAGAGTTTTCAGCTTCATTCATAAAGATCAGGTTTTGCATAACTTAATTGTGAGTGGTGAGGAGCTGGCCCTTCTCCTTGTTTCAGTCTGATAAATTGCCATAAGGTAAAATAAAATAGATTACTAACCAAGCATTGCTTTTCTAGGCTGTCACGGTGATGTAATGCAGTTGCAAATGGGGAGGGCAGCTGTTCCAGACAACTGCAAATGGAAAGGTGTCAGCAAGACAGTCTTCTATTAAGAAATGATGCAATTATGAAATGGTTTGAGGACCCCTATATTAACCCATAAAGCAACAGACACTCTCAGAGGGAATTGCCTTCTCACTGACTTTTGCCTGCTGAGCTGTATTTTCCCCCTTCAGTAGAAGCATCTCTCTTGTAATACATTTCTGTACATTTCTGTCTGTGACAGTGAACCTTGCCACCTGCTGTCAGAAAGACAGTAGAAAGACTGAAATGGGATGAAGTAAAAAAAAAAAAAAAGAAAAAGTTTGCAGTAATTTCAAGGCATTGTAGTGATGGGTAGAGACTGAAACTGGCAGTAATCAAACAAATCAGAGATGAGGACTTCTAGGCCAGTCTGAGAATACCAACTTGTGCTAAAATGGTTTTTCTCAGGTGTGGGCTTAGGGAGAGAAAGCTGGGGTAAGGACTCCATTAGCATCACCTGGAATGGTCCAGCTGCTGCATCATGTAAGGGAGAGTGGCTGAGCAGCTCTTCCACAGGGACTTTGTTTCCCAGGGCAGCACTTATGGCTGCTGTAAGCATCGACCCTGTGCTTGCCAGTGTAGAGCCGACAGAGCAAATTCAACAGAACTTGCATCCTGCTCGAGGCAGCACTTGTCTCATGGATGGGGAACCATTTGGGGTTGATAAAGTTTCATCAGAAAGATTTCATTCCTGGCTCTGGCATGGCAGTAGGGAGAGGCTTTAAGCTGGCCAAACCTCGTGTCTCTGTTTCTCATCCAGCTGAACATGACAGTGACGCTTGTCTTCCCATGGGAAGGATATTGAGGCCTTTGGCTGAAAGTCATCCTGCAAGGCATGGGTGTGAAACTGCTCATGTGCTGATATGTGAAGTTGGCTGTTTGGCCCTTAGCCAGCCATGCATGTAAGTCCCTTTGGAGGCAGCAGGACTTAAACATACGCTGGAATTTAAGCATGTGCTGAAATGCTTTGTAAATGCAGGTCTTTGTGACTAATGATACTTATGTGGTAGGATGATTAACATCATGATCTCGGATATTCCTGAGAATGCTTTGTCTTTCCCATTAAACAAACAAAAAAAAAAAGGTTTCTGTGGCTCTACACTAACTACAATGTTATTTTTATGAAGTTTTTTTTTATTTATAATAAAGGTATGGCTTGCATGGCCTTAGGTTTTTATAGGTCTTCTTGAAGGAGAATGGAAAAGGGGAAGAAGAAATCTAATTCAAACACTCTCTATTTAGAGGCTGAAAAGCAACTGTTGCATTGTATAATACGGAAAACTCACTCAAAAATATGAAGTTAACAGTATTACTAGCAGCAGGTTAAAAAGTTGATTATGGAAGCTGAGCTTTGTAAATAAGAGTGAATTCTAAGCTAAGGTCTTACCTGTAATGCCAATTACAGTCACTTGAGTACATGGGGGCATGCTGAGCTTTTGCTGGGAGAGTTAATGAGCAATTTCATAACGTGCTACATATCACTTTAAGAAGACATGATAAATTGCCACTAATGGTATTGTGTGTATAAATGGGAGCTGGTTTTGCTCTGCGTTCAGTTCTAGTGATTGGGTGGCACACCTGGAAAGACTTGTATTTTAATGGGCCCTTTTTAGCACTTTTGCACCTCGTATGTTCTGGATTATATATGATTGATGGCTTTGAATGTATGGGAAGGAAAGATGTGTAGATCTTAATGCTTTTAAACCATTTGTTTTCCAGTCTCTGTAAAAGGCCTCTCTGTTTTCCGGGTAATGGTTTATACTTCTCAAGTAAACAGAAGTACGGTTCTGGGACTTTGCCTTTTAACACTATAAATCCAGTGTTTTTTTATAGGAAGGTCATTCAGTTTACAGTGCTCTTAAGAAGAGATAGCTATTTTCATGCTAGTCATTAGAGACAAATAAGTAGGTGGTTTCGTAGAAGGATAATTTGATGCATGAAGTAGATAAAAAATAAAAAATCAGAGTTTGCTTTGCTTTCATTCTGGGCATTCTCGTAGTGCCCATTTTGTACAATGAGTAAGATCTCTTTCTCTCCGAAGAAACACCATTTTCTTCACAGCCATAACCTTTCTGACTCCCCCAATCTCCTGCTGGACCCCGTCAGTGGTTACTTTGCCCAAAGGGGTTGCTGTCGAGCAGCGTTAAACCATTCTCCTCTCCCCCTCAAACCTAGGGAGAGACAGACCCAAACTCGATATCAAACCCAGGCTTCCCATGTGGAAATGTAGGCATTAACGGCAGTAGTGCTTTCTCCGTGCTCTCTGTGGGGACAGGCAGAGGAGACTCTCGGGTTATTTAGCATTGATAGCCAGGTGCAGGATTAGTGTTTAGCTGTTGCTTGGTTTTAAGCATGCATACCAGTTTAAAGCCTAGTGAATCTCCTGCATGTTTCTTGTGTGTGCAAAAACTGGTTCTTCTGAAAGGAAAACTCTTAACGCTGGCGAGAGCCGTGAGCAGCGCTGAGACGTTTGAGGCAGGCTTCTCCTGCAGCTCTTTCCATGTGCCTCAGTCCCGTGGCCTTTTACCCTTCACATCCTTGGGCAGATTTCGAGCTGATGTTAGTGGGAGAAGTACAAACTTAACTTTTACTGCAGTGTGGTTTAATACTGCAGGGTTGAAAGGCAAGTGCATTAACCCCTGCTGCCCCATGTTTTAATATATTCCTAACTGCTGCTTGTTCCCTGTACTTTGTCACTTGTACCTGAATTTTTCAATTTGTGACTTTTTCAGACTTTTGTTGATCACCAGCATTATCTGTAAAGTGGTGCCTCCTCTTAGTTGGATTTCTGGTTCTGTTTCTAAAATGAAACAAAGAAGTGAGTATGTCCTGTAGCATTTCTTACCTGTGCTGTTATTTGTTGCCCTAGGACTGAAGGTGCATAGATGAGATTTAAAGATCCACGGGCTTTCTTTCACTGTCTTAAGCATTTCATGGATCTGTGTTCAGGAGCTAGACTGATATTCTTTAGAATAATAAAACATAGCTTAACCTATATTTCTCAGTTTCATGTCCCTATGTCTTTCATTGTCAGGTTGAAAGTTCAACTGGGGAAAAAGATTAGATGACTTTACAATGTTTTAATTACACTAAGGTACTTTGCCCCCGCTTCCCATACCTCCTTATATTTAGTTTTCATTCTTTGCAGGTATTTCATAAAGCCCAAAGAGGGATGAGGTTCCTGTGTGTTAGGTACACTGGGCCAGGGTCACGGAGGCAAGTAGGTGTCCAGCAAATGCCATCAGGAGTTAACGTGCCTGGGCAGCTTTATGACCCGATCGCACTGTGCAAGTCCATCGCAAGAGTCAGTCCCTGCTCCCAGTACTTAACAATGTCACCAGCAAGAAAGAGCAATCACAACCCCCATGTTACGAAGGACACAGTTAAATGACTTCTCAGACATGTGTCAGAGCAGGGAGTCAAACCCAGTTCTCCAGAATTCAGATGCAGTGCTGTAAGCACAAGACCGGCTTTTCTGGTGTCAGACAGAAGCTGTGTTTTCTGCCAAATAGTGAAATTATTTGTTGGAAAAATATTTTAAGCTAACGTAAGTGTACAGAGTGCATATTAATTTGAAACCCAGGTTACTAAACCACTAAAGTAACATGAGTAGAAATGAATATGTGCAGAGGTGTATTCTACCAATTTTTGCTTTCCTCTCTGATATTTATATTTAAAGTGTGATGGTACTACCTGCTTGGGTTTAACTGCAAAGTATAGGTGCCCAACTCAGCTTTCTACTGTAATACAAAACAATTAAATGCTAGGAGAAATGCAAAAGAGAAAAAAAAACCAAACTTTTGTAGCTTGATAGCTTACACTTAATAAAACAAGTGATTATTGATAGTGCTTTGGAAATAAAAAGCAAATTTGCTACTATAAAGTTGAAATATTCCTGTTGGGTAAGACAGCACAGCTAGGGTTTCTCTTGTATATAGCGGGGGGGTGTGTGTTTCTTAGTAAGCTGATGCTATGGAGGAATATATTTCTGTGAATTATATTATATCAGTATCATCCCAACTTAAAGGTAGTAATGCCTAATAGAATGCACTGGTACCCAGTTGTAGTTTTGGTTTCAGTGTATAAATGTGTTTGTTCCCTGTAACTCCTAGCACAGGGAGTCTGTGTTTGTAGTAATTATTATCTTTTTATTGCATTGTTTCATATCTTTTTTCTACTTGAAAGTATGTTAGCATCACTTGTGAAAAGTCATGTCTTGAAATCTTGGGAGCCTAAATACTTTGGATCTGGGCATAAGGAACAAAAAATAAACCTAGGTTTGTTGGGTACTGTGTCTTGGTTCTACTTTCAGCTTCCTTAATCAGGCAGACAATAGCTACCATGTTCTGTTTGTAATATAGATAGGGATCACTGCAAAAAAGAAAAGATAAATTGCTACACTGCAAACTTGCTAAAAAAAAATTCTGCAGAGTATCCTTGACTAAACAAAAAAATATTCCCCACCCCTCTGGGTGTGCAAAAAGATTCCCTTTCATGGAAAGCAATAGAGACTTGAAGAAGCCAACAGCGGGAATGTATTTGAAATAGTAGTTATTGTCTCTTGGGCTGTTTTGGGAATTTTGGTTGGTTGGTTTTGAGAGGAAGAGGGTTTGAGAGTGTACTGGAGTAATTATTACTTGTTTAATGAAAATGATTGCAAAAAGGTACATTAAATATTGTTCTTTAAATGTTTGTGTTGATTTTAATAGGTAAAAAGCTGGATGAAAATGCTTTTGAACAATCTAAACTCTCTCAGTATAAATACTGTAAATGATACATGCTCTAGTCGAAGGACCCATACGTGCTGCGGTCATATTCAACAGCATGGCCCAATTATACGTTATCTGGCACTTAAATCCTCCTTGTGGACTTTTTAGTGCCAAACTGCTCCTATATCCTACCCCAAAGTATTTTGAGGAAAATATGCTTGCTTTTATTCAAAATAATGTATCTAATCTATCTAGTATTTAGATAGAATGTCTCATCTGCATTTGGCAATTTATCCTCAACACCCCTGTGTTCAGGGATAGCACAATATGGACATTACCTGTCCAGGATTTCATAGCATTTCACTTGAGCATCCTCTGCCTGCACAACAAATGTGCTTGGGGTGAGAAATCTTCATGTGGAAAATAGGATAATGATAGTCTGTATGGTGTTGAACCCCAACCTTGTGAGTCCAGAAGAGAGTGAGAGTGTGTAAGGAGGCCTGTGAAATGTCTGACTGATATGGGCTTGATGTTTGCTCAGAGCACGGCAGAGCAGGCTGCTGAAGACCATGTAAAAAAAATCCAGTGACCTCCCCATTGCACATGGTCTACAAAGCCAGGAACTGAACCCAACTCTCTTAAGTGTCTCAACTGCTCTGAGTAAATCAGTTATTTCTTCCATAATATATTTAAACACGTACTCTGTACCATAGTTAAGCACAGTGAGAAATCTTGCCTCTTTAAAAAAAAAAAAAAAGCCTAGATGTTAGCTTAGGGAAGGGGAAGAAGCAAGACAGACAACTTGCAATCCAGCCCTCATATGAAAGTTGCCCCAGGCAATTTTGTTATGTCCATGGAAGCATATGATACTCATTGCATGGGCCCATCATTAATGCTGACTCTCTGGGAACCTGTCTTATGTTGTTTCCACTTGGGGCAGGTTAGCTAGAAAATTGATCCGATTTTATTAAAGAGTCATTTTCTTTGCTGTCTGGCAGTGGTCTCTGAAAAGGTGTTTTGTCTTTTTAACACTTGGTGATTGCTCTAATAGGATCTCAGAAGTCTGATGCCCAAATTGAGTTTCACACACAAAACTACTTTGTGGCTAATTTTTTGACTCCAGGCATGGACAGTTTAAAATAGAGCTCAAAGGATCTGTCCCCATTTATGCTGCAGGTGAAACCATTGTTTTTAGTCACATCCCTTTAATTAAAAATAAAATACATTTACATTTACAGAGGGTTAATTATCCACCCTTTTTTATATACATTTAACTATAAACAAATGGTGATATTTAGTGTATGGTTCATGATTTCTCACAGTTGGCCACTTCGCTTAGTCTTTGATGCAATTGTCATATTCAGTGGTAGTAAATGCTCTCTTATTCTCAGTTCTTACTCTCCCTTAATGGAATCTATCTTCCATCCAGACTGAAAAAGTTTTGAAGAAAAATACAAAAAAAGAAATCCCACCTCTCTTCTAGTTTGGGGGAGTAAGGCCTGTGTGTAATAAAGAAGCAACTTTGTTTTGCTTAAAGGTTTTTTTGAAAATTCCCACTTAGCTGCCTATTGATCAAAGGATAGTGGTTTAGTCAGTCTGATGGCTTAGAGGGATAAGATCTGTGAGAAAGAATCTTGCCTCTGACTGACTTTATTGTGTAGGCAGTAGGGGATTCCTTCTAGTGGTTTAAAAAAAAATAAAATATATATAAAATTTGTCTTTTGGAGAAGTGATAGTGAGAAACAGATTTTAGGACAGAGCAGGTAGAGGTGGAGATTGTAAAAACATTCTCAGAACATGTTTCTTTAAAATTATCTGCCAACAAAGCTTTGTAACAGCAACCTGATATTCCCCAAAGCCCAGCAGCTGAGGCCAGATGTTTGTTAGCAATGTGAGCAAAGGCCACCATCAACCAGGGTGAAGTCAGGATGGAGCTTAGTGTGAGAACTGCGTTAGGGTGTGGAGTGGGTTTGTGTGAAAGCTCTGGTCCGGGAGGAAAACTTGCAGCCTGTAGCTCTTGCTCTTGGTGGTATAGGAGGATGGGGGGAACTGCCCAGGGTACTGTGTGAAGAGGATTGACAGGATGCTCTGTGCCTGTTAATATATGTGCTGAGCAGAGGAAGGGAGCGATGTGCTGAGGAAGAATCTTTGACATGTTCTTCCAGTCACCCTTGGGACCTACAGGAGATTAATGAACAAAAAACAAGGCAAGGGAAAAGTAAAGGTGCTGTTCCTTAACACAGGTGCTCTTGCACCCACTGAGTTCTCTTTTAGGTTGTCTTAGTTTAATTCAAGAATTCAGGGCTCAGACCCTTGCTGCAAAGCGTTATGCTGAGCTGTGGCTTATGGTCTACCTTAAATACAGACTATTTTTTTTTTTAATTTAATAAACTAATTAAATTTAAACAAGAGTCAAACAGGTTGCACACTTCTAACTTCAAATTTTGCACCAGTTGAACTTGGAATTAATTTTTGGTAACTAAAGGCAGCATCTTGATTTTCAGAAACTTTCCTGGGGAATGGTCTTAGAACTGTCTTTCCTGCCCTAAATCCCTCTCTGGTTGCACAGAAATCTGGGAAAGATCTGTGAGGTTCCATTCCTTTTTGAAAATTCTTACCTTTTTCACTCTTAATTTGAGATTGGCTGTAGAAGAAAATGAAGTCAATTTTTAGTACACAATACTCAGGACATGGCAAAAATCCTACATCGTGTAAAGTGCCGAATCAGACCTTACACCCCTTTCTCCCAGACTTAAGTTTCTACACAGCATGTCTGAACAAATTAATTTGTAAACATGATGGGCAAGCACTTTGAGCCAGTATGCCTCCCTGAATCCTACCTCCCTTTTACTGGGGGGCTGCAGAAGGAGGCTGCATTTGAGGCAGCTTCCCAAGTGACTGTGCTGAAGTTATTCCGAAGTGTAAAATTATGGTTGAACCTGCTTTATAATAAACATGTCCTGAAATAATTTGAACAGATGCTGTTTTAAAGAGTTGAGCATTATAATTTATATTTACCATGGAAGTTTTTCCCCTCTTGCAAATTATTCTAAATGCTTCCCAGGTTGTGGGATACATTGGTGATGTTATTTTCTTGTTTTGTTTTGCTTGCTGTCTCAAAGCGTAGAATATGCACGTTACCTCCCATAATTCAAGATCTGCCATAAGCATGTCTTTAGCTAAATTTCCATCTTTGGTTGGTTGATGGTTTTTGTTTTGTTCTGTTTTTAAGGATAAGGAAAGCTGTATTGTATGTGGGTATTAGAATCACAGTCTTTTTGTCCTTTCTGTCTACCAGCTCCCTTCAACCCTTCAAATGTTTTTAATCTCTCTTATGAAAGAGTTGAGCACTTTACTTGCCCTTGAGCATGTAGCATGTGTTCACAGCAAAGGCATCTGAATGACCCTGTGGAGATCCTCTCTGTGACTTCTCTTTTGCAATCCTGTCTGCACTCACAAAATATGGCCAGAAATGGAAAATTGCAGCAATGCAGTGGTGGCCTGCAGCTTCTGTGTGGTGCGGAGTTGGCTGCAGCAAGCTATAAAATATGATCATTGTGTTTCAGATGATCCTTCCTCCCTCTTCGTCTTTTGTTAGTTTACTTGGGAGTATGAATTTATGTGCATCATGACAGTGCAATACTATAGGTAAGGCTTCCAGTCAGTCTTATGCACCAGTCAGTACCAGAATTTTAGCTTTATATTCCTCTAGGCATGTAGTTCACTGTGCAGCATTATTTTCCCACTGCAGTTATCCATTAGCTTAAGACTTTCATAACCCAGGAGGACACTTAAATCTCTCTTCAATCATTATGCCTCTGAACACTTTCCCCTAATGTCCTGGCTTTCTTTTGGAATCTTTTGTCTTACATTTTTTATCCTGCATTTACCTGCATTGAATTGCATTTGCCATCATACAAGAATTTTCCTGAATTACTCTAACCCTGTTTATTCTTGATGGTTAAGGTGATGCAATGTGGGGAGATAGAAAGGTAAGTGCTGCAATCCTCAACCATCTGTCAGATGCAGAGAATGCTGAACTTAGTGCACCTCGGCTTTCTGTCCCTGTGTGCATCTCGATACAAAGCGTGTGGGAACCCCCAAAGTTTTGGTACCTAAAAGCTGCCGAGTCACACTCTTCCTTCATTTTTGCATCCTGCCACCACGGACTGTCTCGCTCCATAGCAAGGGAGAGGATTGCTGCGGCAGGAACCAACCTGAACTGTGCTGACAGATCCAACAAGAAAGCAAAATAGTGAGGGCAGTGCCAGCAGGGCACTGTGTACAACTGCACCCACGGGGCTTTGCTTAGGCTCTCTAGCATAGATGTTGACTTGAAAACACTTTCAGAAATCGTCATTAAAGTCATGTGGATTTGCTTATGCATAATCTTTTTTTAAAACAACAAAACAGTTTGTGCTGTCTCCAGGATTCATAGGAGCCAGCTATTTCAGAGTGTTATTTACTTTTGTGATGTTTATCTTTCGCCCACTGGTGGGTGTGAACATCACTGGTTTTACAGTGTGCAAAGCAATGACCTAGGACTATTTTTACATGGGACTTTTTTTGCCATTTTAGTTTACACAAACTTTTCTTTTAAGGATCCCTCAGAGCTATAAAAACAATATAGCACAATCTGATGCTTCACAGTTAAGAAGAGAAAATTAAAACACCCTGTGTTTTTCATTTTAGAATTAAGTACTATGTGAAGTAACCAGTGAATGTAGCTATTTAAGGCATAAAGTGTGAATGATTTCAAGTATTTCATTCCAATCACTTTGCCCTCCCATTTTTGATTAATGAGGCAATGTAAAAATAGAATAAACCTGGCATTTTAAATCAGGGATGAATTAAATGAAAACCTAATATCTTAGAGTAGCTTACTCATCTCTCTGTAGGTGTGGATATTACTTGACATATCATATGCATGTATCATCCTTTCCCTATGATTTAGTTTTAATTGTTTAGCTTGAAATTATTTTCTTCTTCCTCTCCCCTCAGCCAGGTGAGAGTTCCTATTCACTATAATTCACTGATAAAGGTGCTTTACGTAGCCAATACTTAAAATACTTGTACAGCCATAACTTCATCTTCTTAGAAGAGTGGGATTTTGTTTGTGATTATTTTTTAATTAAAAAGTATATTGATACTCATTAAGAGCTTATTTACTGTATGACCCTTTATTTGAAGGGCGTGTAACTGTGAGATTGTTAAATATACAAGTGTCCTAAGAAACTTAAATTCTGTGCATAAGAATAAAGACGTCATTAGCTAATGAGTTCACCTCTGACCTGCAGAGTAGAAAGTCAGAATCAAGTTCTTTGTCTGGTGGAGCATTAGCAGCCATCCTTGAGATTGCAAAGATGTGCTTGCTGAGGGAAAGTTCCTTGTGTATTATGCTGTTTACCTAAGGGTTATATTCAAGACACTCTCTGAACAGCTTGGCTGATTATTGAAAAATGCCTTATAGTAACTTCCAGCCTAAGCTGATCGATATTAGTGCACAGGTTTACACGGGAGGGAGGGAGCTATTTAAACATTGAGAGCCTCCGGGATAACAGCGAATGAAAAAATAATGCAGAACAAACATGTTGAAGGGTTCAAGAGAGAAGAATAACTTGTCTCTGTGCAGGGAAAAAAAAAAAAAGTTGTTAAATTGCAGCAGAAAAGCCATTTGAATTCACTATTAATAAAGTGAAGGTGGATTTTTCCCTAGGCCAAAAAGAGGGGAAAAAAAAACCCAAACCCAACAAATTGTAGTGCTCTTTAATGTAGAGAGAAGCTAAGAGTTATCTACACACATCCTCCCATAGAAAGCTTACCTTCACTGCAAGTATTCAAGACTTTCTTGGTCTGTGGCTCTGTACTAAGCTCCTACCCCTGTAGCTCTGGGCCCCCAGCTAGGGCTCGTTCCCCCTTCCCAGAGCAGGCAGAATTCAAAGATACTGATTTCTATGCCAGGAACACCAGAAAAGGAAAACGTCACTTCTTTCAACATCGTAGATGAACATGTAAGAATGTGGAGTGGAAGGGTCCTAGCACCTGAAAATGATGCTTTTTTCCCCCTCATGAACATGTAATAATTCAAAGCTAAATGTTCCAATGTTTTATTTTGATGCATAGAATTTTGCCAGCATTCAAATGATCTGCAGCATTTTAGATGCCCTGAAGGAGATGGGCATTGTTCTGATTTGTTGGTGGGAATGTGAAGAAAGGGAAGCAATGATGCTGCAAAAGAGACTTCCTCCTCTCTTCTGCACAGAAATTAAAAATTAAAGATTCACAGAAGTCTTGTGGCAGATGATATCATAAGAAACTGGAATTCAAGAGAGATATCTTTGTCACTAATTTTTCCTGACTTTTGCAAGAACCATAACCTTCCTGTGTCTCCATTCCCTTTCTGTAAACAGTGGGTCTTTGGTTTTGTCAGTTCATGGAAACCATCAGGCTCCAGTGTTGAATTCACATGATGGTTGACAAGATAGAGGAGGACACGGGAGGAGCTGGTGGAAAAAGCCTGACAGGAGGACAATGGGAGAAGGGAAGAAATGGGATTCTATCTTGGAAAATGGGAAATAAGTTGATCTCTTTCACAGAGCAAGATGGAAGATGAAAACTTGATTTCTAATGGAGGGACATGGGAAGGAGATTGGCTTGCTGAAAGATCTTTGGACACTTGGAGCAAAAAGTGTGATGTACCTGTTAAGCCTAGTGGTGAAAAATCTTTTCTGGCACGTGTGTTTAAAATGATGTAGGTGGAGGAGGCTTCAACTACAGAGCCAAACAGGATGGAAACAGGATAGATTCCTTTAGTAGGTAATTGGCATTAGCTTTAAAAGTTTAAGTAAGTTTGGAGTACTTGGCATCCTTTTTTATCAGTTGTTTGGCACGTGTGTGTTAAGGAGCAGACTGAACTTCCATCATTGCTGAGGGTGAGATGGGAAAGTAATCAGTGTGTAACTCACTGTGCTTTAACTGTTTTCTGCTTTGTTTCAGCCGTGTTTGTGACTGATGGGGGATTACTGGGAAAGAAGTGATGACTCTTCATATGAATGTTTCTTAAATATAATTCCAGTACAACTCTACTTACTGTGCCGTGCAGAAACTCTGCAGTTCTGTAGGAAAGGTGGAGCTCTAAGAACATTCACAGAAATGTTTTGCAGTGTAGAATACTTTTTTCCCTTAAATCAAGTTAGGAACGTGTCCGATTGTTGTACCATGATGCAGAAGGGATTCTGTGGGGCCCGGGAAGGGGTGGATCCAGTTCCTGACTGCACTAACCAACAATACTGACTGCTCCCCCTGACTTGTGAGACTTCCTAAAATATGTTTCCTAACTGCAGCACAGGACTGTAATTTTGCTTTGTGACTCATGCTGAGATACAGTCCCTGCATGTCTTTTTGTCTGGGCACCTAATAAAGCTCAGGCCACACCTGTTTATGGATGCAGCAAAATGGCAGGGAGCTTATTTTTATACCGTTGATTCTGATGAATGCCACTTATAATCAACACCTCCATGAGGAACTGGCTGGTGTGCAGAAATGCTCTTTAATTGAAGGGTACACATCAGCAGCACAATGTGGTCCCAATGTGTTTATCTCATGAAAGCCAGAACCATTACAGTTATAGAATATCAAATGCTTTCAATGGATCATATTTATTTTATGATTACTATGATCATATATATCTTTTGATGATTTTTCAAGATTCTTGTTTGTAAAAAGTGGAATGTGGCCACTTTAGAATGAGATAATTAATTCTGTGAAGGGACCAGATGACAATTTTGGGAACTGTTCCTGTCCTACAGAACATACAGGTCACCATGCTTTTCTGATGAGACAGAAGAATGACTTGCAAGAAGCTGTTAGGTTAATTACTCATTAGAAAAGGGGGTTAAATTCTAAGAAGTGTGCAGCACTCTCTTGATAGAATTATGGTTGCTGGCAGATTAAAACAACAAAAATATTTTGGACGTGATCCCTCCTCCCCCTTTTTTAAACAACACAAC